>CAMXCT020003246.1:600-78100 GCA_947184155.2 Cladocopium goreaui
TGTGTAAGTTGTGTGTGTGTGAGTAAGTTGTGTGTGTGCAAGTTGTGTGTGTGTGTAAGTTGTGTGTGTGAGTAAGTTGTGTGTGTGTGTGCAAGTTGTGCGTGAGTAAGTTGTGTGTGTGCAAGTTGTGTGTGTGTAAGTTGTGTGTGTGTGTGAGTAAGTTGTGTGTGTGTGAGTAAGTTGTGTGTGTGTGTGCAAGTTGTGTGTGTAAGTTGTGTGTGTGTGAGTAAGTTGTGTGTGTGCAAGTTGTGTGTGTGTGTAAGTTGTGTGTGTGTAAGTTGTGTGTGTGTGTGTGCAAGTTGTGTGTGAGTAAGTTGTGTGTGTGCAAGTTGTGTGTGTGTAAGTTGTGTGTGTGAGTAAGTTGTGTGTGTGCAAGTTGTGTGTGTGTAAGTTGTGTGTGTGTGTGAGTAAGTTGTGTGTGTGTGCAAGTTGTGCGCGAGTAAGTTGTGTGTGTGTGTGTGCAAGTTGTGTGTGTGTGTAAGTTGTGTGTGTGAGTAAGTTGTGTGTGCGTGAGCAAGTTGTGTGTGTGTGCAAGTTGTGTGTGTGAGTAAGTTGTGTGTGCGTGCAAGTTGTGCGTGAGTAAGTTGTGTGTGTGTGCAAGTTGTGTGTGTGAGTAAGTTGTGTGTGCGTGCAAGTTGTGCGTGAGTAAGTTGTGTGTGTGTGTGCAAGTTGTGTGTGTGTGTGTAAGTTGTGTGTGTGAGTAAGTTGTGTGTGTGTGCAAGTTGTGTGTGTAAGTTGTGTGTGTGATGAAGTTGTGTGTGTGTGAGTAAGTTGTGTGTGTGTGCAAGTTGTGTGTGTGTAAGTTGTGTGTGTGAGTAAGTTGTGTTTGTGAGTAAGTTGTGTGTGTGTGCAAGTTGTGCGTGAGTAAGTTGTGTGTGTGTGTAAGTTGTGTGTGTGTGAGTAAGTTGTGTGTGTGTGTGCAAGTTGTGGGTGAGTAAGTTGTGTGTGTGCAAGTTGTGTGTGTGTGCAAGTTGTGTGTGTGAGTAAGTTGTGTGCGTGCAAGTTGTGTGTGAGTAAGTTGTGTGTGTGTGTGCAAGTTGTGTGTGTGTGTGCAAGTTGTGCGTGAGTAAGTTGTGTGTGTGCAAGTTGTGTGTGTGTGCAAGTTGTGTGTGTGAGTAAGTTGTGTGTGTGTGTAAGTTGTGCGTGAGTAAGTTGTGTGTGTGTGTGCAAGTTGTGTGTGTGTGCAAGTTGTGTGTGTGTGTGAGTAAGTTGTGTGTGTGTGTGTGCAAGTTGTGCGTGAGTAAGTTGTGTGTATGTGTCAGTTGTGTGTGAGGCGGCGGGAGGCGAGGCGGCGGGAGGCGAGGCGGCGGGAGGCGGAACGGACGGAGGCGGCCGGGATGCAGAATCAAAAACAAGAACCCCACACAAAGATGTGGGGAGTAAAAACAACTGGGATGAATGGATAACCTCATAACATGACCAATCTTAGATACCCTGCAAAAAACTGACATATTCTTAGCTGGTGAACGCAGATAATCCCATCGATACCACAAGACTATTTTGGATTAGTTTCTACCCATCCAAGATTATCCCACTAACATCCCATTAACATCCCATTAACATCCATTTATGGATAACCTCATAAGTAGGATAATTGCAACCAACCAGGGCGGACTGGGGAGTTCATCGTCGTTCATCGTCATGCAGATTCCAGGTTTTTGGGGTGGATGGGGCAAGGAGCGCCAGAAAGGGATCCACTCGGCAGGCATTTCCTGGGCATCCCGTTTGTTTCCATCATCATCTTTCTCATCACCTTCATCCCCAGTCCCCCTCGCCTGCCGAAGCAAGTCTGCAGCCCGTTTTGCGTCCGCCTCCAACGTCTGCAGCACTTGCGAGGTGACTTCTGCCCTGCTTGCCAACCCATCTCCGGCTTTTCACGCTGTGTCTGGCTGTTTGATGTTTTCTACCACTGATCACCTCTGCAGGTTTCTCTGCGGCGGCTTACCCTGGAACTTGCCTCGTCGTGAGCAGCTCGATCTTTCTCACCGGTGGACATCTTGGAAAGCACTGCGTTACCTTCCCACCACCACCACCAGGGCCGGGCACGTTTTCTGTGACACTGGGCCGGATTTCCTTTTTTCGTCAACTCCTGAGGTCCCAGCCTAGGCCTTTCTGCATGTGGATGTCCTGCCAGTCACCACTCGTTGTGTGGTACCCCAGCAATGAAAATCGCCAAGTTGGTGCAAATATCTAGGTGAATTCTATGTTGTTTGGTAGATATATCTATCTATCTATCTATCTATCTATCTACATATATATATACACATCTATATACTTCATGTGGTGAAATTCATTTGGTTTATGGTAGATATATCGAACTACTTCATGGAGCTTCTTTTTTTTCACAACGAAACCACATCACCTTAGGAGGCACCTGCTGCTGCCATAATCTGCCATATCCCCCAAGGCAACGCCCAGAGTTGATCCTACAAATCAATACACAACAGATTATATAAACCTACAGGATGGGGCTGCCTTGTAAGTGGCTGAATTCTATGGTTTATGGTAGATATAACGAACTAGTTAATGGGGGTTATAATGGTTTATAAACCAACTTATAACTGGGGGGGGCCATCCTGTAACCCTAAAATATATTACCCTCTGGTAAACATACAAAAAGCTATTTAAAATTGCCATTTATTTCGTGAGTTTTCCCAGCTATAAAATGGTGGACTTTTCTATAGTTACGTTAGTTTACCAGAGGGTAAAAACGAGGCTTTAAATCCCCAAATCCATTTGTTTAGGGCTAAATCCCACATTCCAACGTTATATTGGTGTGTATTCCTATGAAATATCGCACTATATAAATCCCAGTGTAAAACCGTCAAAAAGTTACAGGCCTTAACAGTTGTAAGTGGCAGAAAAAAACTCATTTAAGTTATATATTAATTATATATATAACATGATTTACAACTGAGAAGGGCTAAAAACTGTATTAATTTGCAGTATCCCAAAGATTTTTAAGATCTTCAAAATTCCACAGTTTCTCCATTTTATTCGGTGACATTTCCACGAGATCCCCATGAAAGCACAAGGGCACTACTACCCGTTTTTTTTCACAGCAGTCCTTTTCATAGGGCTGATGACAGTCATTCAGCTTCGGCTGCCTCAGCAGGGACAACCTATAGGACATAAAATCTGATTTGTTCGTATTCATTTTCTGTATTTCCCGATGCCTCCAATATGAATATATTTTTGAAAATATTATATCTACAATGTGAGGCCCCCAAGATAGCTAAGTTGGTGCAAATAACTCCAATAACTATGGTTTATGGTTCTTATAATTATAGTGACGGACATATACTTAGAACATCAATTTTTTTCCAAAATTTCGGAACCTTTTCTTAGAACATCAAAACAACTACACTTAGAACATCAGAAATGTTCTAAGTACGCACTTAGAACATCAGAAAAACAGATACTTAGAACATCTCCTTTGATTTTTTGCATACTTAGAACATTAAACACACATATACTTAGAACATGTCCTGTTACTTTGGTGCATCTGCAAATATACACACAAATACCTTGGTGAACACCATACTTAGAACACTTTTTCCCCTCACTGCTGCAGCATTCTATACCTTTTCTTCGGGAACAATATCCCAAGCAGTCTTCGCTGCAATGGGAAGGTCTCTAGTATATAATTTGTGGGTTTCCTACAGCGGGTAGTCAAAAAGCATAGGTTTCAATACTAAAATGAGCTAAAATGAATTATGTATAATTTTGAATGTTTTGGAGATGCCTCATTATTGCTTCCCCACTGGGATCTTCTAAGTATAGCTTGGAAATGTTCTAAGTATAGGTTTTGGGTATGTTCTAACGACTTAATACTTAGAACATCCCCGCTGTGACGATTTTCAGATTTTTTTTCCAAATGATGTTCTAAGTATTTGTCCGTCGCTATATAGTTACTGGGGCTGATAAACAAACTTATAACTGGGGGGCCTCACATTGTATATATACACACATATTAAAATATTAATGGCAAGATCGTTACAATCAGCCAAAACGGATCAACATGGTAACTTTGCGGATCATCAGTGTGTAACAGCGGAGACATTTTACCCACTTACGATCCTTCGCTCTACTGGCGATGTTATCACTCAACTTCCAAATCGGCATCTTAGGGAATTCCCCTGTACTTAGCTGACTTAGCTAAGTTTGTTGATTAGCAACAAACTATGGATTATCGATGTAAAATTCGTGGATAGATCTATACTTAATGGGCTTCAGAAAGCAACAGATAGTTGGGGCACCATCTCGTGATGTCTCAAGGTTAGCTGAATCCTTGGGAGGACATCTCTCTGGAATTCATTACTGAACTTGCTGACTATGCTGGGCTTAAAGGTTATACCCTCCGGCAATGAAACATGGCAAAATCTTGATGATTTTAACATCATCACGCACCCACCCCCTTCTCTTCCCGTTGCATGGTTCCCGTCACGTGAGGCCCCCCCCCATCTAACGCCAGGTTTGTAAACCCGTGCCTTTTTTTCATCATGGCCAATCAGCCAGATACCCTGCCAAAAATATCAAAAAAATGACAGAGTCTTAGCTGGTGAGTAAGTAGATAAGCCGATACTAAAAGACTATTTTGGATTAGATAAACTACCCATCTTTCAGATTGCCCTAGTACCCTAATCACTCTTAAACCAATAAGTATATACAGATATATACAGTAACCCCCAGAAAACGAAACCAACCAGCAGTTCTCCATTTAAGATCTGCCCCTCATAGTTCGTTATATCCCCCATCAAACCACAAGTTTAGCCTCAGTTCATGGATGGGACCATTGGACAATGGGATTCGAACCTCCATCGTTTGTTGCTTTTCATCGATGTTTCTTGGCAAACTTGGTAGACATTCTATGGTTTATGGTAGATACATTGCTGATATATTTATATTTACGATGGAAAATCACCATTTTTAATGGGTTGATTAGGGGGTTCTATCTATAGTTAATGGGGTTAATAAACCAACGTAAACATCACTGGGGGGGCACCATCCTGTGGGATATGGGGCCCCAACAAAAACTCTGGTCAAACATAAGGAACGTCTGCTCCAAGGTGCCAACGTCACCTTCCAAGGATCCAGGCTTAGCCACTTCTGTGTTCCAGCCAAGGGGTTGGCCTTTTGGAAGAGTTAAATCCACATAAAATAGTTCCCTTTGGTCCCCAATTGGATAGTTTTCTATCCCCATCTGGCTGGTGGTTTTTCGCCCTACCCCTCTGAAAAATATGACGAATTTCGTCAGTTGGGATGATTTTTCCATTCCCAACTGAATGGAAATTCATAAAAACCATGTTCCAAACCACCAACCAGGTTATATTCTATCCCCATTCTTTGTGAGGTAAATCCACACTATGTCACACTAGATCCCATCAAATCCCAGATTTCCAGGCTTGAATCATGATCTCTTTGATGGTTTGCTGCATGTTCTTCTGTGAAGATCCAAAGAAACTCCGTTGGTTGTTGGTCAAATCCCTTTTTATCCTATGTCTTTTCTGGTGAACAATCCCCGTTTCAATGGATTTAGCCACTATCAAACAGATCATACTTCAAGATGGTGACATCCCATTCTATGTCCATTATCAACAACTATTAACCACTATAAATACCACCATTTTTCGAGGCTTCAGTGAATCCATGCTTTTCTCCAAGGCACGCGGTGGACATCAATCGACAGGCAGCATAGGGCATGGTCATCCAACAGCTCCTTAGTGTTAGTGGGGCGTCCTCATTGGGATTTCCGGAAAAAGAAAACAATTTATTGGATGTACATGGATGTATATACATAAACTAAAATATACCCTATGGATCCAGCCAAGTACCTTCTCAGGAAGTACGCTTGGGGTATGATGACTAGGGGGTGTCTTGTACCTTCTCAGACAGTGGCCATGGATCCATAGGGATATATATATATATGGACATGGGTATGTATATATATATATGGAAACTATATTATATAGGCAACCTGTGGAAAATCTGGGAACTATGGTGATTTAATAGGATCATAGATTGGATATATATATATATATACATATATGGAATTAAACAGAATCAAAATGATATCGAGTTCTAGTTGGATTGATGCATTCTCTTTCTCGGATTTCTATCGATTTTGCATCGATTCAGATGGACATGGAATTCACATGATACCTATTGGGGTTTATATGCTATTGGGATTTACCCTCTGGTAAATTATATAACGTAGCTATGGAAAAGCACCATCTTTAATGGAAAAAATCATTATAAATCACCATTTTCAATAGCAACCTGTTAAATTACCAGAGGGTACATTGGATGTTCATGGGCGTGTGAAGGATTTAAACCACTGAATACGGACATTGATGAGATATCACGTACGAGCAATACAAGGTGGTGCCCCCTGTTCTTTATCACTTGCGATTTGTTTACCTATTCACATGTATCATATAGATATATCTACCAAACACCCAACATTTAACTTACTAAACTAAACCAAATTTGGCTAACAAACTGAGACACCCCCCCTTGTGCTCTTTTAAACCCAGATGTAGCGGATCTTGCATTAAGTCCTTGGTTAGAATCCCAATTGGTCCAGGATGCTTACGCACAACAAGCTGGGATTGTATATACATATGTAATTAAGCATTGAATGGTTATTGTTGCATGACTTGCACAAATTAGTTGTACACTTGTACACACCGCTCTTGTTTCATTCATTGTGACCCTCGCAGTTGGATGACAGATCTGGCGCAGAGTCCACAACTTTCCGCCGTCCTACATGTCCTACCCTCAGTCGCGATTGCCAAATCCAACAACGGCTTTCTTATCAGAGCAAGAACACGATCCCGGTAGAGCACGCTGTGGGTGTAACTCGGTCGACAATGCAATGAATCTCGGTCGAATCAAGTTGTCCGTAATCCACCTCGCGATGAATCTCTGCCGGAATCCTGAAAGTGGGATCTTGAACCCTTTGAACAAACAGGCGCTTTTACGAAGCCCTTTTGGGATCTGGTTGGTGGTATACCTACCCCTCTAAAATATGATTTCGTCAGTTGCAATGACTATTCCCAAGATATGGAAAAATACGAAATGTTCCAAGCCACCAACCAGTTGGGATAAACATGGACGAACATGCGCTGAGCATTTTTACGAAGAGGAATTGGGACAATGTCACCAACATGAACTTGTTTCAATAGGACCTATTGAATGGCCACCATCAAATCAAATTGGTACAAACAATTGCCCCACAATGGTAAAGTTAGCTTCAAGCACCCATTAAGTATAGATTGATATATCCCCCATAAACCCTAGTTAACCAAATTATCAGTCAATTTACTCTGGGGATTACCAACATAGATGTGGATAACCCACAATTTGTATCTCATTTTCCAAGGGAAAAACATGGGTTTTCCATGGTGTTCCACATCTATATTAGTTTACCCCAGCGTAGCTAATTTTGCGAACATGCCAACTTGGCAAAAGGTACCCTACTCATCAATTGCGGCTACTCCCTTGTATAATCGACTATCACCAACAACCAACCATCAAAGAATCATCATTTCTCAATTCCTCACTGTTTATTGTACTTGATTGTTAAATGTTTCAAATTCATTTTTTTATAGAACCCGACAATTCCTGGTTGGTGGCATACCTAACCCTCTGAAAAATGATGGAGTTCGTCAGTTGGGATCTGTGAAATTCCCAACTGAATCAAAAAAAATATGATCCAAACCACCAACCAGATATGGATGTACATCAATATTACTAAATCTATATATATATATACATATATTTTATACATATTCATTGGGATCTTTTAACCCTAATTAGACTTCCAAGATGCAGAAGCCGCTTCCACCTTGAGGCCCCCTACTTCTTGTTTGCCGTCTGAATCGCGGCGACAAACCTGTCGCATGCAACCGTCGGAGGCACTGATTCTGGTGCTAAACGTAGGGAATGGATGGGAATGGGGGTTGCTGGGACTATTATTTGATAGTCATTGTGGATCATTCCATCATTCCCTACTAAGCACCAGTAAGGATTTGGAGCAAACAATGCTTCACAGAAACGAAACTGTGACTGCAACAAAAGGGTGAGGTCTGCGACCTCCCAAAACACATGCAACACCGTTCGCCGCCATGTTCTTACATACTTTTAGTATGGGTCTGCTTGATTTCGGACACTTAAGACTAAGTTCCATGTCGGTTGATGTCTGCGCAACTGCAGGTCAAATTCATATGGGAGTTCTTCGTTAGTGGGTAGATACGCAGGGTCAAAAAATAAAATGCAATCTCAACCCCAGAATCTATAAATCCTGGTTTGTTAATGAGGGGTGACCCCCGAGAAAGTGCTAATTGGCTGAAGTGGTACCACCCCCAACCCAGGGCTTCATGAGGGTAGGCTTTATGCCAAGGTTATCCATTTGTTTGGCATATTCACCAAGATTGATCGGCCGTCATCAATGTTACAGCTCAAGCAGAAAGCCGCACATGAGCTAACCCCACCATGTCTTTATCCACATATACAACCCAACTTTTAAAAGGTTATAAATAAGTATATAGATATACTCGGTTGTAAATAAGTCGGTTTATGATAGATATACTCGGTTGTAATACTCATATACTAGGGTTAATGGGGGTTATAAATAAGTCGGTTTATAATCCCCATGAACTATAGATATAACCCCTATAAACCCTAGTACCCTCCCACTTACAAATTGGTTATAAGTCCATTAACTATAATATGTAATTTACTCCTTGGAAACCAGGGTGATGTCACACAGTGTGCAATTATAAAACATAGTGGACCCGGATGCCAAGGTGACAATAAAATGTGCTCCCATGATCATACATAAAAGGGGCCATACAAAGATTATAAGCTGGTTGGTGGTTTTAATCATCTTGAAACATATTAGTCAATGGGAAGAATTATCCCATATATTCTGGAAAATAAAAAGCGTTTGAAACCACCAACCAGTAAGTGTGGGTTTTGACATGTTCATACAAAAAGGCTACAATTTCATTGTAGCCCAAGATGCCTGCGACTGAACTGAAGTCCTGAAGTCCGTGTCATCCACGAAGAAAGAACTGCAGCTAAAGCTGGGGATCGGTTCTTTCCGCACTTGCAGTGAACAAGGATCACCCTCTTGGCACGGACTGTGATCAACAGAGGCCGCCTGGGGCACCACCTGCAACTGGTCTCCCCATGCTGAAGCCGTGTCCTCTGGAGATTTAACCATCAAATGTCCTCTGGAAAATCACTATATATTGTTTTTACATAGGTGATTTATAGATGATTAATAGTGGTTAAGATACTGACTACTATTAACCACATATTTATAGATGTGGATTTATAGATACTTAGATGATTTATAGATGTCATCTATCAGATGATAAAGTCATTTGGATGTCATCACGAAAAAAATATGTTGTGAAATCATAGGCCTTACATACGGTAGGTACCTCCAATTTAGGATCCTGAAATTCCCATTGAATATTCCGGCTGGATAATTAAGAACAATCATCACGCTGTAACCCAGATGCTCCATGTATGGAATATTTACCAACATTTGCCCTAAAATCACCCAGTTTTGTAGGTAAATATACTATACATAGAGCATATGGGTAATAATTAACCCTGATTTATCAATTAGGTCCTCGTATCTTTGATAAACCCAACAAAAAATCCGCTACAATTCATGGTCAAGTCCTATTCAAAGCCCGTTGAGCTTGGCATTTTGGTCACCGAAAGTTTCGTCAATGGCCATTTCAGGTCCCGATCTACTGGAGGTACTGTACCATAAAACCAGATTCGAGAGGTATATCCCCTGAAATTTAGCCCTCAAAAAAATTGAAAATCTATAGACCTTATATATATATGTATATATTTGGATATGTGCATATATATATATGTATACATATATACATATCTATATATTATATATATATATTATGGTAGGTACTTCCAAGAAATCGGTTTCTGAAATGGCCAAAATCTCGACCCTTCAGAGTGCCGACAAGAACAAAAATTGGGCCCTCGAACCCAACGCGTCGGAGTTCCGCACCGATGTACATGGAGTTGCACTCGTTCTGAGGGGCAAAAACGACACAATGTGAGGCCCCCAAGATAGCTAAGTTGGTGCAAATAACTCCAATAACTATGGTTTATGGTACCTATAACTATAGTTACTGGAGCTTATAAACCAACTTATAACTGGGGGGCCTCACATTGCAGGAACATGCTCTGTAATCTAGTGCCCCCAAAATATTCATAGAGATTTTTCACTGTTGAGTAAACAATAGATAGATTGACAGATAGACAAATACATATATATATATATACATCAAACATATCTATACATATATATATATATACACATATATATATACATACATACATATATATATATACATATATATATAGAATATAGATGGATATATACATATGTATATATAATTATATATATTCAGATAGAAACTAAAGCAACAAACATAACTTGGGTATGGGGGCACCACCCACTTGGTTTTTGCAAAACCAGAATGTTCTTATGGGATGAAGATCCGGGGCATCTGTCGGCGAGCATGAAACAACTAGGTAAATTCTATATATGGGTCATGGAAGATGGATTTCCCAACCATCTATCAGTTATATTTAGTTATATCTAGTTACATCCAGTTCTATCTAGTTATATCCAGTTATATCTTCATTTTATCTCATTAATCAATGGGAATTTCATGGAATTTCAGGATCCTAAAAGGGAGGTACCTACCATATATAAGGCCTATGTTTCAGGGCTATGTAAGGGGACATTCCCCCAAAATATGGCCTTATATTTATATGGTACTAACGTACCTCCATTTTAGGATCCTGGAATTCCCATTGAGATAATGGTAGTTATATATCATAATATAATAATATAATAATATATTAATATATATATATGGCTGTGGATCAAAACTTATAGATACAATTTCTGGATGAACATCCATAAATCCAGCTATTTTGATGTGAACAAAAGGCTTACAGGGTCTTGACTCATACCCATAGATACATGGGGATTATTTGCTCCAACTTAGCTATCATGCTATCTAGGGGCCTACACCTTAGGAGTAGGGCTATGGAGTAGTTTCGTTCTCTGTCTGAATGGCTGTTTCCACAATACGCGGTCGATTCTCCAGTAGTTCTGCCGCATTGCATAGAGCGCTACGTGCCTTCACAAGCCAGTCAAGGGGTTCCAACCCCACTACCTCACCTGACTGCTCCAACTTGCTGAGGCAGTCATTCACTTCCCAAAAGAGTCGATCAATGTCATGAATATTCACTGCCAACGGGTCGCCAGAAGATAGCCCACCTGCCATTCTGGGAACTGAGGACTGTGCTCTTCGGTTGTTTTCCTGGGTATAAGCACGCGATTGCCACCGCCTTCTGCAAGGCCACTCTCGCCACGGTGGAATCCTCTCCCTCGTTTCTACCTTGAGCCTGAGAACTCCCATAAAAGAGATTCACAGTTAAATACATCAAGATTGACTATCACGTTCCTGAATGCAGGTACTGTGACCACAATTTCATCTCCAGCTACATAACAAAACTAATCCTCCTGAAAGATCAATACAGAGACCATTGCTCCATGCTATTCAGAACCACAACACTGAATAGGAGGGGAGCGTGTTACCAAAGAAGCTAGGAAACTCGTTTATTGTACATACAGCGTTACTGAATTTGTCTTCCATGGCAACTCGCTCAACATAAGTCTGATATCCTGTATTAGACGCCTGTGTGTTCCACCTGATTTTCCGCGTAAGTGCCCTATGTGGTACGGGGGGTTCTCGTGATACAGCAGGGGGAAGGTGAAAGTTGGAGGCAGCAGGGGTTTTCCGTCAATGTTACAACGTTCACTGAGCCGATCAGCTCGAATCTAGTTCTTGGTCTAGTTTGGAAGAGCTGATGGCTGGTATTCAGAAGATTGGTACCATAAACCATATTACAGTTACAGTCTCCGTATTTGGAAGATTGGTAATGGTTCGAGCTGAAGGGCATGCAGCCTTTTCATGACCACAGTCGTGTCACAAAAAGCGGTTGTTTGTTGTGGGCAAAAAAGTTCCACATCTCACTGTATTACTGGGAATATCATGGGAATATACCCTCTGGTAATGACTAACATGGCCCATAGAAATAGTTGATTTACCCTTTTTAAAAATGCGGATTCTTCATCGTTTGTTTGTATGTTTACCTGGCCGGGTAACTAACTTAATCTGATGTAAAGAACAAGTGGGTGATCAACCAAACATGGCACATCAAGCGTATCCCATTAGTTATTTAGGTATCCCATGAAAAATGACAAATTATAGTATATAACTATAGTTACTAATGGGACACTACTATAGTCCTATAGTTAATTAGATGCTTGGTTAAATTATAGTTTTCCGTTATAAGTTGATGTACCGTGCAAGACATCATGGAATGATCTGGAGATGATCTTCCTTCATTAGCAACACACAAACATACACAAACATATGGTGCCCCCCAGTTAGAAGTTCGTTTATAAACCCAATGAACTGGTTCGTTCTATCTACCATAATCGAATTCAGCTTAAAAGGCAACTGAACGCGAACTCGACTGGGGGCCCATCCTGTAGTCTATCGAACCATCTACCCTCTGGTAAACATACAAAAAACTGATGGGAAAATCACCATCTTTGAAAACGATAAATTAATGTAAATCAACTATTTCTATGGGCCATGTTCAATAGCAAACTGTTAGTTTACCAAAGGCTAGAGCAAACTATAGCAAACTAAATTACTGTTGAATAGCAAACTGTTGATAGGTAAATCAACTATATATAAATAGCCATGTTCAAGTTGGCAAACTGTTCGTTTACCAGAGGGTATACCCCAGTTAGATTCATGGAATATCCCCACATATGGTCATCTTTAATAAGTTGGTTTATAAACCCCATGGCCCATTAACTATAACTATATCTACCTACCATAAACATTTAAATAACCAAATTATGTGCGAACTGGGGCACCACCTTGTAGGTAAATGTTCCCTCTGGTAAACTAACAGTTTGCTATTGAAAATGGCCCACTGAAATAGTGGACTTACCCATGAAACATGGTGGATCTTTCCATGGTTTTTTGTATCTTTACCAGAGGGTAAATCAACGCACTCAATGGGCCATCTGCAATCAATATCTTTGTTTTCCGTAAGTTCATGGAGATGTCCTGCGTGTTCACTACCAGTACCACTTTGGCTATTTAGCCCCCAGCGGTAATGTTTGTTGGTGGACGTAGTCCCCATGAACAATACAACCTCCATAAACCCAACACTTATTGGATTTATTTGCATCAACTTAGCTAACTCATACATATATATATATATGCAAATCACCATTTTCCTTGGTTAATTCGATATAAACCATTTGCTTCCTATATTTTATCATATGGAGCACCACCGGGTAGGATCTGCAACCCACCCTGAGAATTGCCGGCAAGAGTCCATGTATGGATCGGTGAGGGTTTGCGTTCGGCACCACGCAGATTTGTCACCTAGGCTCTTCTCAGATTTCAGAGATCCCGCAAGGTCAGAAGGATGGCAAGTCCCGAATTTGCCCGGAAGATGGGGATTTCCAAAAATTGGGGATCCCCAAGTTACCCTCTGGTAAACTAACATAACTATGGAAAATCACCATTTTTAATGGGAAAATCCACTATTTCAATGGCCATTTTCAATAGCAAACTGTTAAATTACCAGAGAACCCCGTGGGTTTCAATACTACAATGCTCTAATCACTTGGATGATTTGGCGTACCAGGACTGTGGAAACCAAAAAATATCTGTTGCTTTATCTACCCACGTTGATGCTTAACCTCCCCTTGGGAGGATCACGATTTGATGTGTTGGCTCCGTTGATCAAGAACGAGTGGACAACCCCAACAGGGTGACTTTTTGACGATCTTTCAAGCGAGTGTAGCCCCTGGTACAGTAATCTACCCTCGCGAAACCGGAACATCCATTTTTTTTTGTGCAAATTGATGTTTTCTCCCATTGAGAACTTTCAGAACGGATTATTTTTCCTATGCCAGGATTGATAATGTTTGATAAGACAACTGACTTAGAGCCTCATATAGTTGCAATAGGTATTTCATCCCATCTGTAATTGGCGAAAAAAGGTCCATAGGTGTGGGTACACTTGGGGGTTCTGACTCTTTGATGATGCGAGGTTGATTTTGGGAGTGAGTCCTGTCCCCTCAAATTAGACTTCTTAACAGTTATAGGCTGGCTTACAAGGTGGTGCCCCCGCAGTTATAAGATGGTTTATAAACCATAGTAAGTATAAATATTCTACCATAAACCATGTTGAAATTAGAGTTATTTGCACCAACTTATGTTTACGAACTGGGGCACGACCTTGTACAGGATATATCTAAATCTAAACTCTCAAGTGGAACCGGGATGATTTCAAAAATAAATCAGTATAGTTTGATGAACAAACCTGGATTGCATAGTATTTGAACATACCTCACCAGATGGATTTGTTATAGTTTGAAATAGGTTAACTATACAGAAGAACAAACATGGATTTTTTTGAGGTTAATCAATCCAATCAGATGGTTCGAACAAAACCAACTTACACCTGTAAGTAGCCCTCGTCTCAAATAAGTGCGTAATTACCTGAAAAATACCCCAATCAAAAATACTGCATATGCCCAGGTGTATATCAGTTTATATGCAGTGATATGTGGACTATAAATCCCTTTGTTTAATTGGGTCTTGCGCATCCAAGTGGGGTTTCACATCTGGCAACAACTCCCTGCAATTCATATTCATAGGTTGTCCCAACCTCATCCGTGAATCTATGCAGGTAGCTGCATGATTAACTTTACACAGCCCTAAAAACGCATAAACAGCAAAAATATATTCTAGGTGTACATATAGAATTATATAATATATATATAGGTGCCTGTATGTATGCATGCATGTAAATATGTATGTATGCATGTATGCATGCATGGATGTATGTGTGTGTGTGTTTGTATGTGTGTGTGTATCGGTGCATGGGTGTATGCATGCATGCATGCGTGCGTGTGTGCGTGTATGTTTGTATGAGTGTATGCGTCGACATGTGTATGCGTGTATGTGTCGATGCGTCGATGCGTCGATGCGTGGATGCGTGTATATGAGGTGTATATGCGTGTATGTGTTTATGCATGTATGTGTGTATGTGTGTGCGGTTGTATAGTTGTATGGTTGTATGGCACTATGGTTGTATGGTTGTATGTTTGTATTTGTGTTTCTCTGTCTGTTTGTATGTACGTATGTACGTATGTACGTATGTACGTATGTATGTATGGATGTATGCATGGATACATGTATGTATGTATGTATGTATGTATGTAGGTACGTACATACGTACATACGTACGTACGTACGTATGTATATGTATGCATGCATGCAAAATGTATAATTTGAAAATGTAATTGAATATTTGTTACACGGTTGAAAATGATTGAAAAAAATAAATAAACAAATAAATGAACAAATAAATAAATAAATATATATATGCGCATACATCAAAACATTCATCGTTGGAAGTAACACTGACCCATTCACCTACCCAACATCCCAACCATTTTTTTCACCAGAATTTCACTGGGACCCCCTGGCAATTGGTACCGGCCGGTGATGTGCCCATAATCACAGAGTTTCGGATGTAAATGCGCCTGGAGGCATGTAGTGGCTACAGATTGAACCTTGGAACTGTTGGTTTCTGACAAAAACTGGGAGTTCAAAAGGGATGTAGGTATGGGTCAAACAAAATTTCAGACGCAAGAGACAGGGATTTGGATGATTTTCGTCTTCTTTTTGGACATGTTTAAAATAAATATATACAAATGGTGACGAAAATACATTTGGAACATGTTGGAGCACATTTTGCATATGTAAATGCGCAAATCATGGTTGTTTGTTGTATGCAGTGCGAATGGGCGCATCCAAAAAAAAAACACACCTCGGCTGGCGTACCATTCTAGCCACATGATCAAAGAATCACCTGGCTGCTTTCTTACTACACAGCAAACTCGTCAGCCACTGATGGTGTGTAGTGAAGGTATGACAAAAGAGAACACAAAAAATAACCCAAAACATGATCCCCAACACCACAAGTCTAGAAACTTGCGGGATCTAAGTGTTCCGCAGCCACTCATTCGCTTGTCCACTTCAGCACACATACCAGTTCACCTTCACCCCCTCTATGCTTTCCCCGAAGAGAATCGAGCAAAAAAACCTGGCTGGTAACTGTGGGGTTTCCCGGCAGAATATAGATTGAACAAACAATTGTGCTTGGCACCCCCTTGAATGGCCCTTTACCAGTTCTATGGGGTATCATTCCATAAATGGGGTGGCTTGCTACTCTAACTTATACTATACTAATTTAAAACTGGCTCTTCGGGCCATCAATGTAACCCTGTGTTGATCTTCTTTTGGTCCTTTCGTCTGCTAAGGCCAGGCCTAAACGCAGAGCCAATGCTCATGTAGGGCAAGATGCCTCAGTGGCTATGCGGCGCCATTTCGCGCGGGATCATCCCGCGGATCGCAAAAGGCTGGAAAGCCTGGCTAGCCCAACCCCAAACCTTAGATGTAGTATGACTTAGTTATATTGTAAAAAAATAAGCATATGTCTTTCTGTAGTGTCTATTCGCAATCTTTGGTTTTTGGAAGGATTTCCGCACGATTTCGAATATTGTCCCAGTTCTATGGTTCCAGTGAAGCATCCTGTAATTATAGGCAATTTCTCTTCGAAGATCGCGGCAACTGATGCTTTAATGATGGGCGGCATACGCACATGTGTAGATCGACACGCGAAGCAGGGGCTGTCAGTTTGATGTTCTAGCCAAACTCATGACTTATGAGGCCGGTTTCAACAGAGAAAAAACTGTTTAGCAAAAGACATAAACAACAAAAAAAAACACAATCAAAAACATAATCACCAAAAAAACAACTCAACAGGAAGAATCACCAGAAAAAAAAGAAAAAGAACAAGAAAACAACAACAAACAACAAAAAAAACACATAGAATCAAAACCTGGATTTCCTAAGTTTTTGTTTTTGTTTTTTGTTTGTCTTTTTTGTTGTTGTTTTGTTACATTGTGTTTTTTGTTTTTTATGTTGTTTTTTTCTTGTTTTTGGTTTTCAAGTTTGATTTTGTTTGTTTGCTCTGTTGCTTTTTATTTGTTTATACAACCCTCTTTTATCTGCGCCGTTGGCCTGATAACTCAAGACATATGGACACTCTTGCGACACCAAAAAGTAAGTGTCAGGATATGTCAAGATGGTTGTGCGTATTGGCAAAACTTGAAAGTGTTTTTCTAACAACATTTGACTGTTCTTGGCGCTGCAACCATTGCCAATCAGCCAGATACCCTGGTAAAAAATACAAATTCTTTGCTGGTGAACGTAGATATTCCCATTGATACCAAAAGACTAAAGGATTAAAGTACCCATCTAAGAATTAACCTACAATGTGAGGCCCCCAAAATAGCTAAGTTGGTGCAAATAACTCCAATAACTATGGTTTATGGTACTTATAACTATAGTTGCTGGGGCTTATAAACCAACTTATAACTGGGGGGGTGTCACATTGTAGCAACCAGACAATTTCATTAAACCGAAGGGTTCAAAAACGTTGCAGGAAACCCTGGTGTTTTCCCGCATCCGGATGACAGCCATGGCAGCCGAAATTCAAAATCAGTCGCTGTTGCTAAAGAAATCCAATGAAGGAAAGTCACCCCCAGCAATCAGCGAATTATATCGAACTATCGTTTCTAAACCCCATGTAAATCGTTCGAAGTACATGTGTTTTTCCATAAATCCAATAAATTCATCTAGAATTCCTCTAGTCAATAGATTCTTAGTTAATAAGCTTCTCAACTTCTTATATGATATTCGTAGTATGAAATCCCATGAATTTTAAGAATCTCCATACATCCCAAACAATGATCCTCTAGTTCGTTTTTCCAGACAACTTTGTTTACGGGACAAGATGGTGCCCAGTTACAAGTTGGTTTATAAAATTTGTGAACTGTAGTTATATTTCCCATAAACTCAGTTAACTACAGTTAACCAAGTTATAAATCAATTATATAAGTGTAGTTATTATTTAAGTAGACTTATTAACTCTAGTTAACCAAGTTATGTGCGTCAACTTAGCGTTCACAAACTGGGGCACCACCGCCAGTAGCCATATGAAACCTTCCAAGGTGGGGCCCTTTAGCCCTGAATATTTCGCGAACGCGAACGGTCGTTGCTGCGTAAGTCCAATTAATCTGTAGGGTTGATGAATGGGTATAATTAGTTGATATAAGTTGGTTTATGGTTGATATATCTATATAATCTATAGTTAATGGGGATGATAAACCAACAAACATCACTAGGGGAAAACCACCTTGTATAGATTGACTATATAGATTATCTATGGTTTACGGTATGTATATAGAATATAGATGTCGTTTATAGTCAGGTTTATAAACCAACGGCACGGAGGGGGGCCTACCTATCGTATATCACATGACTTAGTTTCAACCAATAGCTGAAACAATGAGTTACCCTCTGGTAAACGTTTGCATAACTATGGAACATCACCATTTTATAGCTGGGTAAATCCACTATTTCTATCACCACGTTCAAGTTTACCAGAGCTACGGGACTGGTTTTGCTGGAGGAAACCCCAGATCGTCCATCCAACATGAAGTCAGGCGTCAAGCGCCGCTGTCGCTATTGACACATTTCAGTGGCTGTCGCTATTCCGAAAAATATAAGTGACGAGTTGGACAAGTATAAGTGATGAGACTTATTAATAAGCAAACTTACGGCATATGACACTACCGACATGTTTTTGTTTTGCCTTTTAGGAAGGTTTTGCGATGGCAAATCATCCGTTGATTGGTTGATTCATCCTTGAACACCTGGGTATTGTCAGATTTTATTTTGAATAATCAACTCAAGCCCCGTAGAATCTAAACCAATCTATGAATCTATGAATCTATTAGTTGGCTAGTTGCTTTACAGCCCCATCACTCTGCGTTTTCACGAGTCATCTCCACTCGACACTTGTGGCCATGACTTGCCCACATTGAGTATATGGGGGCTTCCATAGTCATGGTGCTACCCCAATAGCTGGATGGTTTATTTCATGGAAAATCCCAATCTAAAATGGATGAGAACTGGAGGTAGCCTCATTTTTGGAAACCTCCATATGGGTATATTGTCCTTTTCTGACTCATAAAGTAGCTACAATGTAGCTATAACGTAGACTGAGTATTTCTGGGTAAAAAATCATGGTCGTCTACCAACGAGTCTAGTCACCGATTCATAGCCGGTGACTGTTGGTTTATTTGCACACGCCAGCTTTATCAACTTTCTATGGGATCCTCCGGTTGTGTCAACAAGAAAAGTCACTGAAATATTGGAATCAAACACAAAGAAACAAAAACTTGGTGGTGACCCACCCAGGAATTGGAAGTGGGTTGGCTCACCCCAGTTGCTGCCTGACAAGCCCTTCCCCTACATAAGTGGGGTTATATTCCACTTAAGATTCCTTGTGTGAGTCACCAAGTTTGGGGGGTTGTTCATTTTTTTTAGCCATTTGTATACTTCTATCGGTGACTCTAGCTGGATGTTCGTTCCACCTAAATGTATGTGAATATGTGTATATATATATATCTACCCTATTCTACCCTCTAGTCATACAACATAACTACGGACAGGTTCCATTTTAACAGGTAAATCATCTAATTCTATGGTCACTTTGCTTGGCGATACGGGTATATTATGACTCGTCTGTGAAACCGTTGTGGCCCATGAGTTTGCTTGTGGCTTATGCCAAGTTTTTGTTGGTGTACATCCCCCTTGCTTAGTGGTTTTCCTGCCAAATTGTAAAGCCATCAAGCAACACAAGGCTGCCCCCAAAATAAGTTGGTTTACAACCCATCCACTTACCAACTTACCCTGGTTGGTGGTGTCAACCCCTCTGAAAAATATTAGTCAGTTGGGGTTAGTAAGTATTCCCAATATATATGGAAAAATAAAAAATGTTCCAAACCACTTACCAACTTACCTATAATATAGAGGTCCCCACGTTCTATCACCAGCAACAGGGGTTGGGCTCATTCGAAGATGAAATCAGGAGTCCTTACCTCTGTAGCCCTTAACAGCTACAAATGGGACTATAACTCCTTCAACTAAGGTTCAAAATTTCACTTCAATGAGGTTATAATCCGGTCATAGCTAGTTGGAACTGTTCAGGAGACCATTCTATTTTTTTCATGGCACATGCAGCGTAAAAATCAACCCAGCTTTGCAACCCACTGAAGGTTCCAGGGTTCCAGGGTTTCCAAGGTCCCGGAACCCGGCTTTGAGGGGCTTGCATCCATGATGCACTAGTCCGACATCCAGAGATTGAAACCCAACCAGCACTGCTGTGGGGAATTTGGATCACTACTTCAGTCCAACCATTGCAATATAATCATTTAAACACAATGTCATAATTATCAAAACTGTCATAGAACATATATCATGGAAAACTTATCATAGAACCAAATTATTAATAGATAATGAACTAGTAAAATGCAAGAAGAACATAGTGAAACTCACCCGGCTTTGCAACCCGCAGGATCCAGAGGTCTAGGACTCTAGGGTGCCGTTCCAGCGTTTAGGTTGGAAAGAAAAAAACTACACACCAGCCCACCATGACATGATACATTTTGTTACTGGCAAATCTTCTGGCATTCTACCTGGCATATGTTCTGGCATATCTTCCGGCATTCTATCTGGCATTCTATCTGGCAAATCTTCTGGCATTCTATCTGGCATATCTTCTGGCACTTTATCTGGCATACCTTCTGGCATTCTACCTGGCATACCTTCTGGCATTCTATCTGGCATATCTTCTGGCATTCTACCTGGCATATCTTCTGGCATATTATCTGGCAAATCTTCTGGCATTCTATCTGGCAAACATTCTGGCACTTTATCTGGCATATCTTCTGGCATTCTACCTGGCATATTATCTGCAAATCTTCTGGCATTCTACCTGGCAATATGTTTCTGGCTATCCTTCCGGCATTCTATCTGGCATAATCTTCTGGCATATTATCTGGGCAAATCTGCGCTGGCATCTAATCGGCAACATTCTGGCACTTTATTCTGGCATTCTTGGGGGCATTCTACCCAAAACCTGGCATATGTTCTGGCATTCTAACCTGGCATATTTCCATATCTCCGGCATTCTATCTTCATTCTATCTGGCATATCTTCTGGCATATTAATCTGGCAATCTCTGGCATTCTATCTGGCAAACATTCTGCACGTTTATCTGGCATATCTGCTTGCATTCTAACCTGGCATATGTTCTGGCATATCTTCTGGCATTCGACCTGGCATATGTTCGTCTGGCATATCTTCTCGGGCATTCTATTCTGCCATTCTATCTGGCATACTTCTGGCACTCTATCTGACATATCTTCTGGCATTCAATCTGGCATTCTATCTGGCATATCTATCTGGCATATCTTCTGGCATATTTTCTGGCATTCTATCTGGCAAATCTTCTGGCATTCTATCTGGCATATCTTCTGGCACTCTATCTGACATATCTTCTGGCATTCTATCTGGCATTCTTCTGGCATATATTCTGACATATCTTCTGGCATTCTATCTGACATATCTTCTGGCATATATTCTGACATATCTTCTGGCATATCTTCTGGCATATCTTCTGGAATATCTTCTGACATATCTATCTGGCATATCTTCTGGCATATTTTCTGGCATTCTATCTGGCAAATCTTCTGGCATTCTATCTGGCATTCTATCGGGCATATCTTCTGGCATATGTTCTGGCATATCTTCTGGCAAATCTTCTGGCATTCTATCTGGCATTCTATTTGGCATTCTATCTGGCATATCTTCTGGCATTCTATCTGGCATATCTTCTGGAAACTTTATCGGCAAATCTTCTGGCATTCTATCTGCCATATCTTCTGGCATTCTATCTGGCATATCTTCTGGCATATGTTCTGGCATATCTTCTGGCATTCTATCTGGCAAATCTTCTGGCATTCTATCTGGCAGATCTTCTGGCATTCTATCTGACATATCTTCTGGCATTCTATCTGGCATTCTATCTGACATATCTTCTGGCATATATTCTGACATATCTTCTGGCATTCTATCTGGCATTCTATCTGGCATATCTTCTGGCATATCTATCTGGCATATCTTCTGGCATATTTTCTTGCATTCTATCTGGCAAATCTTCTGGCATTCTATCTGGCATATATTCTGACGTATCTTCTGGCATTCTATCTGGCATTCTATCTGGCATATCTTCTGGCATATCTATCTGGCATATCTTCTGGCATATTTTCTGGCATTTCTATCTGGCAAATCTTCTGGCATTCTTTCTGGCATTCTATCTGGCATATCTTCTGGCATATTATCTGGCAAATCTTCTGGGATTCTATCTGGCATATCTTCTGGCATATGTTCTGGCATATCTTCTGGCATATTATCTGGCAAATCTTCTGGGATTCTATCTGGCATATCTTGTGTCATTCTATCTGACATTCCATCTGGCATATCTTCTGGCATTCTATCTGGCATATCTCATGAGGTCCGGCAGGGAACACTTGGCGTGGATACTCGCGGTTGAGGTCCGGCAGGGAACCCTGGGCGTGGATGGTCGTGGTTGAGGTCCGGCAGGGAACACTGGGCGAGGATGGTCGTGGTTGAGGTCCGGCAGGGAACATTGGGCGTGGATGGTCGTGGTTGAGGTCCGGCAGGGAACACTGGGCGTGGATGGTCGTGGTTGAGGTCCGACAGAGAACACTGTGGATCGCGGGTCGCAGTTGGACGAGGAGGACGAGGAGGACGACGAGGAGGACGACGAGGAGGACGACGAGGAGGAGGAGGAGCAGGAGGAGGAGGAGGAGCAGGAGGAGAAGGAGGAGGAGGCAACTGACATAAAATCTAACAACCCTCACCTGGCAGGTGGGGAAAAAACTACACACCAGCCCAAAACCAAAAATTGAAACCCGATGCTGTTGTCGTTTTTTCTGGCAAACACAATCCTACAAAGATGGAGGAATCTTGGAAGTGCAGTTCAAGTAGTGGATAGATTTCACCATAGAAAAACAGGGGTTATAGCTCAACTAAAATGGGGGTTCTTTCACCATGGCTATACCCAAAAAAGTAGCCTTAACTACACCACCAAGTACTGCTTTCCAAGCTTCACAGAAGAAATTCTGGAATCTTCAACAGTATACATCATATAACATAATAATTATTCCCGAAAACTCTACCAGTATTTTCCAATCATTTTCTTACTGGTGCTAAACGTAGGGAATGTTCGGGAATGATCCACTGGCTAACTATCAATGATCATCACGGCAACCGCCAGCAACCGCCAGCAACCCATGCATTCCCTGCGTAAAACGCACCAGTAAGTTGTTCACTGAAATTCCCACTGATTACCCTCTGGTAAACTAACATAACTATGGAAAATCACAATTTTATAGCTGGGAAAACTCATTATATAACTGGCCATTTTCCATATGCATAGCTATTTTGACATAACCAGAGGGTATATCATGATATCATCAATGGCCATTCCAGGATCCTAGATTGGAGGTACTTACCATATATAAGGCCTATGTAAGGCCTATGTAAGGGAATATCCCCACAAAATGTGGCCTTTATGGTACAGTACCTCCAATTTAGGATCCTGGAATTCCCATTGATATCATGTTATATCCACGACTTGACCCATACCATCCCATGATGCCTAGTTGTGACACCAGTGATGACGCCAGGGTCTCCGGCCCATGTGACAGTCCGAAACGACCTCGGTTTTCAAAAAGGGACCCCAAGCTGAGGAATGAAACCTTCAGCTATAGCACTGAACAGTCTTAACCGGTTTATAACCTAGTCTAAGTGATATGTATGTGTATATATATATTTATTATGTATATAGAAATATTATGTATAGATAAATATTACGTATATATATACTATGTATATATATATATAGTATGATATATTCTGTATGTGTATTTGATGTATACAATACCCTTAAAGTTGCAGGTGTTAAATTCCCATTTATAACTGTTGAGGGCCGGAACTGATGGGTAAGAAGTGGGCCCTTCTTAAATAGGGACAAGCAGGGCCCCCCGTTTTCGATAGCTAAGTTGGTGCAAATAACTTCAGTTCAACTACAGGGTTTGTGGATGTTTATGGTAGGTTTACATCATTTGTGGATGTTTATGGTAGTTTGTGGGGTTTAAAAACGACCTTATAACTGGTTTCAGTTGGTTATGCTCCAGGCCCAAAAACGCGGCTCCACCGGTTCCGGAGTCAGGATATGCGGCAGGAATCGCGTAGGGATGGGACAAGATGAACAGATTCGTTCCTAGCCCTCATGCTAAAAGTTTAGCTTTATCATGGCCGTTTCCAGCTACAAGCCTGAAAACAATGATTAATTAAAAATGGGAAAAATGTTTCAATTCAAACACGTAATTTTAAAAAATGTGAAAAAATGCATTTCAAAAATGTGAAAAAATGTGAAAAAATGTATTTTTTTAAAGCAATTTTGAGGTTTTGTTCTCTTATGTTTTGCTCCTGGTAATCATTGTTTTGCTATAGCTAAATTAAACAATATTAAACAGATCTGCGATCTGCACAGTCCACTTCCCATCGATTTGAACTGCTCCTCTCCGATTTTCAACCTGCAGAAGTTGGGCAGGCAGCAAAGTAACTGCAGCAAAACTGGAACCCAAAAAAATCAAACCTGAAGAAAAAGAAATCAGAGTTCCACCTTCCCAACTGGATTTTCAAACTTTTTTCACATGTTTTTCGCATTTTTCACATTTTTCGTATTTTTTTCTCACAATTGCTTTAAACATACTGTACAATTTTTAACATGTTTCACTTTTTTTCACATTTTAAAAACACATTTTTTTCACATTTCAAAAATATTGCATTTTAAAATCACATTTGTTTCACATTTTTTCACATGTTTAATTCAAACTACTACAACCCTTCTGTAGCTCAGTTGGCCTTGATAAGTTTAGCTTCTAGTGGTTGTGCATAAATTGCGATTATCGCCGAACAACCCCAAAATCTCCCAGTTATTGGCTGGGAATAGCCAAGTTGGAAAAACTGGGAGGACCTGCTGACCTGCTTTCATCTCACAATATATTTTTCTGAATAGTGATTCAAACTTGATACCCCAGGGACTAACATAGATCTGGAAAACCAATGGTTTCCCGTTTGGGAAATGCTCTACAAGTAGTGGGTTCTCCACATCTATACTAGTTCCATGGGGCTTTGAATCTGGCTGAAATACGATGTGAATATATGTGAATCATGACAAGCGGGATATGGAGAAACTGTCAAACACATGCATCAATCAGGTCAATAATCCCAAGTCATTCAGTGCACCCGAAGAAAATTGTTTCCTAATCTCAGCCGATGTTGTTTTTTGTTTTAAATGAACATATCCTACTTTTTAGGAAACATCCGAGTACTTTAGGGGATTGCGTTGACAGCAACCCCCCTATATGTGGGGAAGAAATGTTTCCTCTTCAGTTTTCCCCAAAAAAAACATCAATGAAAACGGATCACCTCTCAGACAATTAGACAAACAAACAACAAATAACGATCTGTTGTACAGTTATGGCCCTTAACAACTATAGGATGAAACCATATCACAAAATCACAGATTTGTTGTACAGTTATGGCCCTTAACAACTATAGGATGAAAGTTAGCCCCTGCAACTAGGTGGATATAAATCACAATTCAGTGATTTTTGTCGAAGCAGTAACTGGTTTAGTAACTGGTGAAGTAACCGGGTCATCACCGCCCAATCCCATCCTACAAGCTGGGCCCCCCCGTTATGAATTTATAATTTTCAATATCTAGTTCGATATATCTACGAGGTGGTGCCGCAGTTCATTAGCTAACTTGGTGCAAATAAGTCCAATAACTAGGGTTGATGAATGGGGCTTATATCGAACTAGTTAATGGGGGTTATAAACCAACAAACATAACTAGGGGGTAGCACCTTGTACCATAAGCCATAGTGAAATGAAACTTAGATATTCGCACCATCTTAGCAAGCTCACAAAAATCAGCTATACATCCCATTAAACCATATTAAACCCACATTTTCCTGTGGTTTTCCTAGGCTTTCCTACACTTTCCAACGGGGGCACCGATCCCAGCGAGACACCACATCAGAGATCACCGTCTGGGGCGCTGCAAAGTCGGACAAGTAGATGCCCACCTAAAGACGACGGCAGTGTTCATCCCAGTTATGGCCTATGATATATGTATGTATATTATTATGGTCATTATATAATTTACTCTCTGGTGATGAATGAAGAACCTATAGAAATGGTGGTTTAACCACTAGAAATGGTGATTTATTATTATATGTATAGTTTATGGGGATTATAAATGATGGGATAATGATGAGGATTAATGGGATTGCCAATTAGTAGGATATATACCCTCTGGTAAACTAACAGTTTGCTATTGGAAATGGCCCATGGAAATAGATGGTTTACCGAACTGAATAGCATGGTGATTTTCCAGAGCTATGTAAACGTTTACCAGAGGGTATGTATATTATTATATTCTTACATTATCATAAATATGAATTGGCCTATGTGAAATGTTTATTCTATGAAACATATTCATAGTTGATGGTTATATGTGAAATGTTTATTCTATGAAACATATTCATAGTTGATGGTTATTACATTATTATTATATATATATGATATATTATATGTTTACAGGTATTATATATTGTTAGTAGTAGTACAGTATCATACACACATAATTATATGTATATATATATGTGTGTGTCTACCCTGCAGTAAAGAAACATGTCCAGCCAACAAGCCAGTCAGTAAGTTAGTATAAGCCGCCTATATTTCAACCCGTACAAGGTGAGGCCTCCGTTGACGATAGCATTTTGACGCTTACGCAAGCAACTTGATTTTTAGGTTCTGGGTTGACGGTAGATATCGAACTACTTTGTGGGCGTCCTAAACCAACGTTCACATCACTGATCATAAAAAGGTCATTACCTTGCAGGTCATATCATATCACTATAATTTTGCTGCCCAACTGGTTTTGCCCTTCAATCCGAGGGAAAAGTAACGTGTTGGGATTGTTTGAGATACCTAGACCCTCCAAATACACCAAAAACATGTTTAAAGTACTATTAAAAAATGGGATAACTACCTAATTTCAAACAACCACATTTTGATCATGTTTGAAACTAATAGAAACCACAATCTTCCCATGGCATCACAACCAGCCCATCCAAAGTTTTGGGGACTCCACGTGAGCTGCTTTCCATACCTCGAGGGTTCTTAGGGCATGAAAAATGGGATGACAAATAACTCTTGGCCATGGATCCATAGGGTATGTATTGTATCATTTACCAATGGTGATCAACCACTAACCACTATTCAACCACTATTAATTCCACTATTGGCCTCTATTAACAACTTTTTTAATTCCATCTCTAGCACTTTATCCCTATGGATCCAAGTACCTTCTTAGGAAGTGTTTGGGGGATGATTTGGAGGGTTAGCCGCCGTACCTTCTCAGACAGTGTTTGGATCCATAGGGTATGTCACTCAAATGATGTACCAGTTGTACCAGTTATAACTGTGAAGGGCCACACTTGTAGCTGGTTAGTAACTGGGGTTATAACTCATTTCCAAATGGTATAATCCACGGAATGCGGACTTGCGCGAACCACGCTTATTAACCAATGACTAAGTGGGGCGATCCTCCAGGTAGACGTCCTGGCACAGCTGAAACAGAGTTGACATGGGAAGTCACCATTGCCACTGGGTAATCACACCCAAACTATTTTCATGTTCTCCCTTTGTATCCCACTATTCTCCCAGTATATAAGCCCTAATTGAATTATTTGTTGTTGGTGATTAAATGTGATTAATCAACCTATTATTCTTCTGGGTAAATCATCTTAAAATTTCACTAACCTGAAACCTTTGGTGAAAGTTGCAGACAGCAGATGATTCCCCGCAATCTAACCATGATTCCGTTCGGTCGCAGTCAGGTCACCATAATTTACCCAGATGATTCCAGCTGCTAGGGCTTGTAACAATGGTTGCCACTGGGTAGCGGCCAATAGGCTGGGTGGGGCTCGTTCGTGCTTGCCTTTGGTTGATGCTTATGGCCTATGGCTGATCCTAGATCTGCATTACATTACACCATATTTTGGCCTATTACATCATATCATGTAAAACAAAACTGGATTCATTCCTCCATCACTAAGACTAATAATTCAAGTGCTAAACTATCATGTATCATTTAGAGAGATATGTATCATGAATCACTACTATCATATCTCTTTCAGACTAGTAATTCAAGTGCTAAACTAACATTCACCAGGGTCTACCCAGCCTACTCAGCATGGCTGGATCCCCCCACTGGCTAAAAAAGGCCTATGTTTGCGCGACTGAATTCACTGGGGTAACCCTACCCCATTTACGGGGGTAATTTACCACAAGGTGGTGCCCCCCCGTTACAAATGGGCTATAAACCCATTAAGTAACTATAGATATATCACCTATAAACCATGGTTATTGGAATTATAAACCAACTTAGCTAACTATGGGGGCACCACCTTAGGACCTTGCAGGTATATATCCAGTAAGATTCCAGTAGATATCCCCAGTTGAGTCACCATTAGTGGTTCAATCCAAAAAAACTCCATTCCCCATTATGTTCCCATCATATGACCATGACACTCCCATCAGTGCCACAGTGCCATATTGTTTATATTATAGTATGTTCCATTTTTACCCCATTCATCACCGTTCATAGTCTATATCTAATTTTCCAATGTTTAAGATTCCTATCAATTCCATTGAATCCTATTATTTCCAGATGGTTTTCCAATGGTTCATAATCACTATATTATGATTTCCATTGAATCCTATGATTTCCATTGGCCCCTTGTAATTTCCACACTATTGTGTATCCAAAATGGGGGGGGTCCACCCTGTACTAATCTGCAACCTACATTAATCACTAGATGGATTTCCATATTATGAACCACTATATGGCCAAAAATATGGTACAGTACCTCCATCTGTTGGATCCTGGAGATCTCCCATTGATGGTTCATAATCACTATACACACAGTTTCTTCATAGCTCCGTGTTTTTTTCTCTCCACCCATTCTCCAAAACCCCCTTCCCACCAGGTCAGCCCACGGTCCAAAGGTTGGAGGTTTGGCATTGCGATCCCCGCTGCGTCAGCAAGTAAACCTAGGTGCTTTAAGCGACTGACATGGTGATTGGTTACTGGGGATTGGGGATCCCCAAAACCTACAAAAACCTACAAACATGTAGATTCTTTTAGAGGAAATGCTGATGAATCATCAATTGTTGGAATAATTTTCAATGGATTGGTTGAATGATGATCATTGGATTGAGTATCCAATATGATCAATGGATTATTCATGGATTGTGAATGGATTGGTTTAAGGGAAAATCTACAGGAAAACCCCACATGGGAAAATCTATGGTTTCCTCGAAAATTTCCCTTAAACCAATCCAATCAAATTGCGGATATCATCATCAACAAAAATGGGAGAAACGTGGAATATGAAACTCCCTTGGGATGATTCTAATGAAACATTCATGTGAATGGGATATCATAATCACTAGAAACATGACACATTCATCGCTATGAAATCATATGAATGGGGTCTTGTGGGATTATAATGTTCATAGCGATCAATAACCTGGATTTGCAAAACATGAAGCCGGTTCCCCTGTCGTAGATGTCTGAGCCCGAAAAGAAAGTTGATCAGCAAATTTGAGGATAAGTGTTTTCATGGCCAAATACCCTGCAAAGAATGAAAGATCCTTAGCTGGTTAGTAAATAGATAATCCTATGCCAATAGACTATTTTGGATTGGTTTCTACCTATCTAAGATTGTCCCACTAACATCCCATTAACATCCATTGACATCCATTGACATCCATTAAACCATTAACATCCAAGATTATCCCATTAACATCCCATGTTTTTAAGATGGCCCTATGTTTTTAGTGGTTCAACATGTGGTTGTTTACCTGCCACGAGATCAACGGATCGAAGCATCAAATAGGGTATCGATGGCTACAGACTATCGAATGGCTATCTAGTGGAATATAATGGGACTTCGCCAGGCATTGTTGAAATGTTGATGAAATTTTACCATCAACAATGGGAACACTTAAAGGGTGAAGAAGTAACAATAGAGCTGGTATAACATCAGCAACACTATGATTCAGGTGAAACACGAGAAAAACAATAGTTGGGGAGTTTATGACACATGTTACATGTTGTTTTGGACTGGATGGGTCAATCCAAACGTAGTGGATTAGCCAAAATCAAAGAGAGTCTATCATGTTGTTTCCAACTAATAGTTCAAATTAATAAATATATATCTCAAAAACATATGTATAATATATATATATATATACAAATGTACATATATATATACATATATATACACATGTATATATATAATATATTATATATATAATATTATATATATATTAGATATATTGAATATATTATATATATTATATATAGTGAATATATATTATATATAGTGAATATATATTATATATATATTATATATATATAGAATATATTATATATATTATATATATTGAATATATATTATATATATTATATATATTGAATATATATTATATATATATATATTATATATTGAATTTATTATATATATTATATATATTGAATATATTATATATATATATTACATATATATATTGAATATATATATATAATATATTATATATATTATATATATTATATATATTGAATATATTATATATACTATATTATATATTATATATATTATTTATATTATATATATATTATGATAAATATATATTATTATATATATCATATTATATATATATATTTGTACATACAAACTATATACACTAAATATATGAAGATATGGCACGCATCTATTGATCTATAACCGGAAACCTCCCCCATCCCCTCGCACTCCACCCTTGGCGTCCCGTCCCTGTCTCTCCCCGGGGGCCCAAACTCCGATGATGTTTCCGTGTGCCTCGTTGTTGAAGATGGCTCGCGGAGGGCAAGGCTCGGCCTCGGATCTGAGAGGTGCTGCAACGATGTGCAACGGTGCGTTGCCCCAATTTTTATTAGGCCCCAGGCACCCAAAGCAACCAAACGCTAGAAACGGGGTGCTGAGCCACGCCTGATGCAACCGGCCTATATGTATATGTGTAGGTGTAGGTGTATGTATGTATGTACGTATGTATGTATGTATGTACGTACGTATGTATGTATCTATGTATCTATGTATCTATTTATCTATGTATCTATATACCTATGTATCTATGTATCTATGTATCCATCTATCTATGTATCTATCTATGTATCTATCTATCTATTTATCTATCTATCTATCTATCCATCCATCTATCTATTTATCTATCTATCTATCTATCCATCCATCTATCTATGTATCTATCTATCTCTCTCTATATATATATCTATCTATCTATCTATCTAAATATCTATCTATGCATCTATGTATCTATGTATCTACGTAACTTTGTATCTTTGTATGTATGTATGCATGCATGCATGCATGCATGTATGTATGTATCTATGGATGTATGGATGTATGGATGTATGTATGTATATATATATACATACACAGTGGATAACATGATAGTTAAGTTCATTTCTCAAACCCATTAACTATGGATGTATCTACCCCATAAGTCGCAAAACATAGTTGACCTAGTTGTGAACCAACTTGGCTAACGAACTGGGGCACCAACCTTACAGAATTGGGATGGCTGGAATTTCACCCACCAACCACCTTGCCATCATATATGGCTCCTTGCATCACACCTACGTTCGGTGATGCCCCACGAATCGCGAACGCGAGTCGTTGGTGCGTTTATAAGTCCAATGTCGGGTTTTATGGGGGTCATATCGAACTATAGTTGATAGGGATTATAAAGCAACTTGTATAACTGGGGGGGATACCACCTTGTGTAATTTGGTGTGGATATAAAAGCAAAACTTGATGGAAGTGATGGTCAATAATATCAATAACCAGAAAACATATGGGGGCTAATATGGGAATTTACCTTCCGGTGTCCCCAAACATCGCTAGAAAATCCCTGATCTAAATGGAGCTTTATGCTCGGAAAATCATATGGTGGATTTTCCCGCCTGCCACGTTTGATTGCCGGAGGGTAAATATGGTAAAATTTGCTTGCAAGTACGATCATGTCCCAAGACAACCCTTGGAACAAAAGTGATATATCACCTAAATGCAGTTCAAACAATTAAGGGCTATAACTGTAGGCACCGCAAATCCCATGGTGCATCATCATAAGCTTATCGAAGAGGCAATTTTGGGAAGTCTCCCATGTTTAAACGCACCCATGGTGCAATCAACAGAAAACCACTTTTTTAACTAATAAAGATAATAAAGTCACGTGGCCAATGAATATACATATATATACACATTGTATATGTATACTATCAGTTTATTTATTCTTTCATTCGTTTGCTGCTCCAATTCTTGCATCGAACCATCTACAGACCATGAAAAACGCAAGTTTTCGTAGGCTATGACTCCCCAACAATTCAGTTTGATTCAGGACGGCCCCTCCAAATGCATAAAACATCCGTATTTACAGTGTTTTGTCATCATTTTTACCGAATATTCACTCCCCCACGGGGTGCCGCCCTCAAAAAAAATCTATAGATTCGATTTGTTTCCGGAAACATGTGTCAAACGCGTCCTCAGCAAATCCAGGAATTCCATATGCCCATGGTAAATTCCATAGAAATCCCTGTTGATGATTAAGAAACTACAAGATGGTGCCACCCCAGTTATAAGCTGGTTAACAAAAACCATAGGAATAATACAGATAGATCTAATAACCCAAATGAAATTAGAGTTGTAAACGCACCAACTTAGCATTGGCAAGCTCCACATATAAACCACCATTTCTGGCCAGTTACTAACTCAAGTGAAATCACCTCATCGTACGCCAAGACGCAGGTGTTAAGTAGCCCATGTCTCGAGAAGCAGAGACCAAATTACCCAACATGCGCACAGGCCTTGACTGTGAAAACAGCTTGGGGACTTGGGGATTTAACTGGGCAATACTGGGAATATGTGTTACCCTCTGGTAATTTAACATAGCTATTGAAAATCTCAATTTTAGTGGGTAAATCAACTATAAATGGCCATTTTCAATAGTTATGTTAGTTTACCAGAGGGTATTTCTAAAAACATATTTAGCAAAAATGTGGATTCAGTAGGATTGAAAGGAATCTGAGAATTGGCCATGGAAAATTGGGTCTATAACCCCCCGAAAGAGGTGTTCACTAAGGAGAGAAGGATTCTCTTCAAAACCCTCATGCTTCATGGGAACAGTTTCCAACGTTTCCTGTGGATGTTCCATTTGAATTACCCTCGTAAACTAACATAACTATGGAAAATCACCATGTTTAATGGGAAAACTCACTATTTCTATGGCCATTTTCAATAGCTATGTAACAGTTTACCAGAGAGTAGTATGTTTGTTTTTGGTCCCCAAAATCTACAGATCTGGACACCCGGGCTACAAAGATGTGGAGGGTGAAACCACCCGCAATTTTTTGAGTCCAGTTTCACTGAGAAACATTGGAAAAAATTGGATCGTGTGTAATTTGTATCCGTACCATTGCCAATCAGCCAGATACCCTGCAAAAAATGACAAATTCTTTGCTGGTGAACGTAGATATTCCCATTAATACCAAAAGACTAAAGGATTAAAGTATCCATGTAAGATTGACCTAGGTACAAGGTTAGGCTCCCAAGTTATGTTGGTAGTGGACAATATCCTTCTCAAACTTAGTTTCGACACGGCCTTTCTTGGTGGCAGAATCGGCCATTTTGAGATCCTACCCCAGTCTTGACACATACTCAACATCTCAAAACTCAGGTCGTTCATATAGAATTTATTTGTATATATACATATATACTGTTACACATTAGACTTACATGCGCACAAAGAAAATAATTGACACATGTGAATTATTTACTTGGTAATTGACAGCACTTAGACAGTGGGTTTTGCCCCAGTCATATTCTACTTACGAGATCTTAGCCATCTGTAGACCCATCTTATCACTGGGGTTGTAACCCACCTACGAACTGCGGTGAGCAAACAAGTATCGATTTCTATTCCAGGCTTGAACATTTGGGGAAAAACAAGTCTCATCTGGTTGGTGGTTTCAACCCCTCTGAAAAATATAAAAGTCAGTTGGGAAGAATGGAAATTCATAATCCATTCATGTTCCAAACCACCAACCAGTCATGGTTGACAACATGATTTCACAAAATCAACAAGCAACTTTGATGCATCCCCCATTTTGGGCAAACACATCTCCATTTCTCATTAATTGAGTAAATCCCAAAATGTTGTCCGTTAAACCCAAAACGTTGGCTGGTCAAACCACCATCACGTTGCAAAGCCCGCAACATTATTCCATACCGGTTGGTTAAGAACCGGATTCCCAGTGCCAGTTCATGGATCATGATACTCCCCAAAATATAAGCTAAACTAACTCCGAATCAATCAACCACCATTGGTCAATTCTCTCACATGTTTGATAGGTAATTAAATGGTAATCCCCCATAAAACTCCTATAATCGATGGCTAAGCAACATTGAAACCCCGCTAAAGCAACCAATCAAGAAGGGTTTAGCAGCTACTTTGCAGCCACTGATCACTTGAGCTATGAAAAATATCCCTATCCCATCTCATGAAATACTAGTTGGTTGAAAACGGGTTCCTGTTAACTAGTGGTTACAGTATATCATACTCTCCAATGAATAGGAAGTATGACAGCCAGGAAGTACCCTCTGGTATTTTAACATAGCTATTGAGCATGGTCATAGAAATAGTGAGTTTTCCCATTAAAAATTGTCATTTTCCATAGCTATGTTAGTTTACAAGAGGGTACCATCTTGTTGATCACCACCATAAGCGTGCCAGGAATTGCCATCTTTTTGATCTCTGGTTTAATGTCAGTGCCCCAGGCATTACCACCTCGTTGATCCAAGATCACCAGTGTAAGTGCCCAACAAATAAACCGACCAACCATCATGTATCAACTATCTCCCCATGTTTGTAGTTCCAAAACCCTTTTTTTTGTTTAAAAAAAAAAACGTGATTTTTCAATCCCCTACTGATGCTGGTTGGTGGTATACCTATCCCTCTGAAAAATATGATTTCGTCAGATTGGAGAAAATCATCCCAACTATTGGAGAACATAAAAGCCGTGTTCCAAACCACCAACCAGATGGATATTTAACCAATCAAGAAGGGGTTTGGCAGTCACAACTCCCTGCCAAGACGCAGCTCGTCCAAGCGGATGCCAGCGTACTGTGGCACCTTTTTTGAACAGTCAGAGTTGACACAGCTGCAACGGGAAGATGAAAAGCAATTTGATTTCATGGCCAAAATTATCTGGGTAAAGGGTAAGCTATCATATTTGAGAAGATTTGTTATATATATATATAGAATATTATAGAATTATAAAAAATATGAAGATATATATATATATATACATGGGGTAAATTTTGATATTTCACGAACCTAACAAAATGTGTTATCTGTGGATAGTTAGCCGTTATTAAAACCATCATTCCAGGCTTCGGGAGAACAGTGAGGTTGGTATAATTTACCGAGATTTTATGGGAATATGTCAGCTGCCAATCTTAGATACACCCAAAAAACTATTTTTTTAGTTGGTTAATAGATATAGGAAACAAATCATAATATGTAAATCACATCTTTATTTAGTTGTAAAAAAATACGGGAATAATTAATATAATTATAATGTATCATATCCATTAGATATTCCTATTTATAGCAAAAAGGTTAAGCTATTACAGTATCTAACCAAGAATGTCATACAACTAAACACTAAAACGTGATTTGATATAAGCCCTTATCCCAAAAAAGATGGCTCAAAAATTACAATGTTTGAGTAACAAAAAAGGTGCGTTAAGCAGGGAACCCTGAAACTTCACCCTGAAAATGCTGGCGGCAAATGAACTCATGAACTCCTTGCCGATCTCAACAGACCAAAGGGTCTTGTATACATTGGCTGATGAAAGCCACCTTTGTAACTTTGCCAAGAGATGGGAAGCCGTGCGCGCCGTGGTCCAAGTTGTGCGGCCGCTTGGTGATGCTGTGCTCAGCATGCCAGTTGGTCGTGGGCCAAAGCCGCGTGAAGCTCCGGGGCACCACCTTGAAGAAGGACCCGCTGCCTTCGGAGAATTTTGCCCATGCCATCACGCTTCTGCGCGCGGCTTTTCAAGGAAGCGGTCTTGGTCATACAAATCAATTGGACCCCTGACACCCACCCATGCCCCGATTCAAACCATCCCGAGCAAAAAACTTGAGTGGTGTCTAATCGTAGATACTGCATATATATAATATATATATATACACACCATAAGCCCTGCCTACAGTAGTTAATCTCCTAAACCAAACCAACTTAGCTATTGATTGGAGGCACCACTGCACGTTCAGTCAAGGCATTGAAACCTGTGGGCATCAATGGGTTGATGCTTGTCAAGGGATCCTAGAAAGGACTCACAGCCTCGTTACTAAGTGGATTGTGACCCCACGTTAGAATAGAAGCGGGCTAACCTGGGATTAGAACCTACATAAACTACCTGCTAAGTGGGGTGAACAACTGCATATGTGTATGTATGTACATTTGTATGTATATATATATATGTACATACATATATATATATATAAATAAATAAATATACATGAAGTTATATATACATATACAAATAATTATACATATAGGTATATTTACGGTGTGTATATATATATGGGTGATATATATATATTTATTTACAATAAAATAAACTTTGTTTAAGGAAAAAGGATGAACACATCAAAATATCCCATTCGCCAGTCACGACGCTCACTGAGTGCACGGACCACAATCTGGTCCTCGTTTTGCAAGGTCCTTGGAACATTTTGTGAATGGCAACTAATGCTACCAAACTTAAAATCTAGATGTAGCTGTATATCTATATATATATTCATGTATACATACATGTATGGTTGGGAGTTCAACATTACAAATTATGAGTCCAGGAATGAAGCAGCTAAATTCCGTTGCTGTACACACATTCTGCATTTTTGTCCAGCAACTATCCGCTTGAGCCATTACCAAAACAAACTATTGCATCCTATTATGTTGGTAAAGGTGTTGCCCTATTGTGGATTATCATATTCGCCGCTGAATTATGTAGTACAATCACCATGTCAATGTGGAAACCCACAATGGCCATGCTTCGGAGTATCCACATGAGGCCTTGCGACTATTTTTCAACTTCGTTGAAATGAGCCATGAGAAATATAACGTTTTCCCATAGCATTAAATTGATTGGTTGCCCTCCAGTAAATTAACTATATATATTATAATTATATTATATATATACCATATAACTATATTAACTATAATTTATATTGAAACTACTATATATATATATATATATATACACCCTCCAGTAAATTAACAGTTCGACCCTGCCAGAAAACGGGGTTGGAAGACTAGTGAAACCACTATAAATTGGTCATTTTCAGGGTCCAACTGTTAATTTACCACGGGGTAACAATTAGGATTCCGAAAAAAAAATACAAGGTGGTGCAACCCTCAGTGATGTGAACGTTGGTGTATACTCTCCATGAAAACTAGTTCGATATAACACCCTGATCAACCCTAGTTATTGGACTTATTTGCACTGGGCACCACCTTGGCATTATCTATGGATATATTCACCAAAAACCAAAAAACCATCGTGAAATTGGAGTTTTTGTTAACGCACCAACGCACCGCGTGAACAGCCTGGGGCACCAGCGTAACTGCATTTTTTATCACCAATTCTTAGCATCACCGGTATCAACAGACTTTTAGCGGCTAGGTAATGTGTAATGTTACCCTCTGGGTAAACTAACAGTTTGCTATTGAAAATTGCCCAGTCGAAATAGTTGATTTACCCATGAAAGAAGGTGTTTTTCCATAGTTATGTAAACGTTTTCCAGAGGGTATACTGCAGATTCAGTGAGATTTCCCCAAGTTTTCCCATGACAAATGGTGATTTTCCCATCAGTTTTTTGTATGTTTACCAGAGGCTAAGTATCTACTGTATCTCAACATCCATAGTCACCATAGTCAGAGTTGATTTCACCATTTCAAACCTCCATTTTGACCATGGTTTTTCCGATATTCCCATGAAACTCCAGTGAAACACAGGGAGCAGCACCGAAAAAATGTCCTTTTTACACAGGGTGCACTTGCTGACTTCGGATGGGCAAAATGGATGTTTTTTCCCCACCTGCCAGGTGAGGGTTGTTAGATTTTATGTCAGTTGCCTCCTCCTGCCTCGTCCTCCCCCTCCTCCTCCTCTCCTCCTCGTCCTCCTCGTCCTCCTTGTCATCCTTGTCATCCTTGTCGTCCTTGTCGTCCTTGTCGTCCTCGTCGTCCTCGTCGTCCTCGTCCAACTGCGACCCGCGATCCACAGTGTTCTCTGCCGGACCTCAACCACGACCATGCACGCCCAGTGTTCCCTGCCGGACCTCAACCACGACCATCCGATGACCATCCACGCCCAGTGTTCCCTGCCGGACCTCAACCACGACCATCAACGCCCAGTGTTCCCTGCCGGACCTCAACCACGACCATCCCCGCCCAGTGTTCCCTGCCGGACCTCAACCACGACCATCCACGCCCAGTGTTCCCTGCCGGACCTCAACCGCGACTTCCAGATCGCAGTGGGCACTGCCGGACCTCAACGGCAAGAATGTCAGAAAAGATGTCAGATAGAATGTCAGAAGATATGTCAGAAAGAATGTCAGAAGATATGCCAGAAAGAATGTCAGAAGATATGCCAGATAGAATGTCAGAAGATATGCCAGATAAAATGCCATGAGATATGCCAGATAGAATGCCAGAAGATATGCCAGATAGAATGCCAGAAGATATGCGAAGATGCCAGATATACCAGATAGAATGCCAGAAGATGTGCCAGATAGAATGCCAGAAGATATGCCAAATAGAATGCCAGAAGATTTGCCAGATAGAATGCCAGAAGATAGAATGCCAGAAAATATGCCAGAAGATATGCCAGATAGATATGCCAGAAGAAATGCCAGATAGAATGCCAGAAGATATGTCAGAATATATGCCAGAAAGATATGCCAGATAGAATGCCAGATAGAATGCCAGAAGATATGTCAGATAGAATGCCAGAAGATATGCCAGATAGAATGCCAGAAGATTTGCCAGATAGAATGCCAGAAGATAGAATGCCAGAAGATATGCTAGATAGAATGCCAAATAGAATGTCAGAAGATATGTCAGATAGAATGCCAGAAGATTTGCCAGTAAGAGAATGTATAAATGTCATGGTGGGGATCACACGAAGTAAAGTAATTTTGGTAGCTACTGTCGAAGTAAGTGGTTAAAAATTAACATGGTTATGGGAAAATAACATGGTTAAATGTTAAAAGTAATGGGAAAATAACTATAGTATGGGAAAATAACAATAGTATTGTTTGTTTACACAGAACATTTTCTCATGCTATGGTTATTTTCCCAGACTATACCAGAACATTTTATCCCAAATTCATACAAAAGAAACAATTAGAAATTCTGGGACCATCTGATCAATTGACAGTTCCACCCTGAACATCGCCAGTTTTGTAATGGAATCTCGTCTTCCAATCCCGATGACAGAGTTGTCATGTTAATTTACTATGTAAATCTGGTTGGTGGTTTCAAGCCCTCTGAAAAATATGAAAGTCAGTTGGTGGTTATCCCCAATATATGGAAAATCAAAAAAAATGTTCCAAACCACCAACCAGAAATATACTCTCTGGTAATTTAACATAGCTACTGAAAATGGCCCTAATCGAAATAGTTGATTTACCGAACTGAATAGGATGGTGATTTTCCATAGCTAGAGTATGTTTCATGGGTTTTATGAACCAACAGTCACATCAGGTTTGGGGTGACAACACCACCCCTGGCCCTTAAAACCTCGATATCCAAGCTGCATTCTTGGTGCTGTAGTGGCAATATTCACACCTAAAAAAGTGAAACACTGGGGCAGACGGAATAAATTGGATTTGGGGTGTGTATTAAAGTGGTGATTATGATTCTCATTGGAAACAATGGGTATCAACGAAACAATGTTGTGATTTCATTGTTTGCAAGTGGTTTTAAGGGTACGCCGTTTTTTTTTGGTGGGAACAAATGGTTTTATGGGTACCCTATTTTCAGACAGCCCCCAAAGCGTCATGGTATGGAACTGGTGTGTGATAAACTTCAACCCCAGTGGGAATAATCAGGTTTCAAACTATCAGATTTGGTGGTTTTCCCAGACATGTTTTACCCGGCTGATTGCTGGATAGCCCTCATGTTATTGGGGGCACTCTGTAGGAAACGCTTCATTTTATCAATGGGAATTTCAGGATCCTAAAATGGAGGTACGTTAGTACCATATAAGGCCATATTTTGTGGGGATATTCCCTTACATAGGCCTTATATATATATATATACACCTTATATAGGCCTATTATATATGGTAGGTACCTCCAATTTAGGTTCCTGAGATGGCCAGTGATTCTAATGGGATTAATGGGACAACATGTTTTCTTTGAAATCCAGTAGTGATTGGATCAATCCTGCCGATACAACTCACAAGTTCATCCCTTCATGGCATCAGAGGCTGCCATTGTTGGGACGTTTATCGCGGCTACTTTTCACAAATTCAAATAATATCTCATCAATGGAAATTTCAGGATCCGAACATGGATGTACAGTACCATATAAAACCGCAGTGGGCACGTCCCCTTACATATATATATATGTGTATAATATATATATATATATGGGCATTCCCCCTTACATAGCCCTCAAAATATATAGGCCTTTCATATGGTAGGTACGTCGATGAAATCGCCCTTGATCCCACATTTCATCCACAAAATACCATCTTTCGTATCAGCCTACTTCGTGTTGCAATACCTGGACGACATCACAAAGTCCACAAAGTGGTGCCCGTGTTCGTTAGCCAAGTTAGTCCGAATAAGTCCAATAACCAGGGTTTGTGGTGGTTACATCTAGAGTTGATGGGGATTAAAAATTATTCCCCACATTGACGTGTGGGGTTTTTGTTTTTAGTTCTGTATCCGCCGCCTCCTCCTCCTCGCCCGCCCGTCACTCACCTCACTCACTCACACACACACACTCACTCACACACACACACACTCACTCACACACACACACACCTCACTCACACACACACACACTCACTCACACACACACACACTCACTGACACACACACACCTCACTCACACACTGGACTGGTTTTAAGAATTGGAGCTGGTTCCAAATTGGTCGCGTCGAATCGTGCGGATAGTTCGTTCTGCAGGGTTTTAACTTAAAAGATTTGGCAATTCCTACCTGGTAGACCTTGTCAAGGCTGTATCCAAGAACGCAAGGTTGAAGAGGTCGAAAAGGTCGAAGCGGTCGTGAAACCAGATTTCAAATTGCAGTGCAACAGCAAAAAATCGCTTGCTGAAAATGGATAACGGAATAGAAAACAAACAGCGCATGAACAGAACCGAAGTCAACAGTTTTAACCAGTTTTTACCAAGCAGGTACACAACTGAGCGTCCTCAGTTGCTTCCCCTTCAGTGACACAGCTTCGTTGGGCAAGGTAGTCACTGAAGGCCTTGCCCCCCTGCATGTGTAGTTAACCATTCCCTGTGCTAGAAGGGTTTACACACACACGCCCCACGACGGGGCAAAACTTGCTATGACAAGTGTGAGCGCATGTAATTTGTAGAATGGCGCTAGCTACAATCGAACGAAAACTGCTCCAAAACTGCTCTATACCATGATTGGGCGTGGTAGGCGCCAGAATTGGCTGCTGCAGTAACAGAAACCTTGTTGGATGAACCTGCCAACCCTTATACCTGGGTAACGCCATGACTCCGAAGGACGCGCGTAATGTCCGGCGAGAAGGGGCAACAATTAAAGTTTCGTGCGTTTATTTCGACCTATATCCTAGCGCACTCAGTGTCAAGCACGCTTGTGACGCCACATGTCGCACGAAAGCATCTATTTATTAAATTGTTCGTCTATTTAAACGTGAAATCCTGGGTTTTTCGGCTTTGCCCAGTCGCCATCACCTGTAGATGATTTAACGGATCAAAAGAAATGTGACCGTCATATCCGGTTGTGGTATCACATGTATGGTCAGCGCATACGAAGTGTTCGTTTCAAAACATGTAACTAGACTGACATCCTGGGTTTTCGGCTGTGCCCAGTCGCCATTATACGAAGTTTTCGTTTCAAAACGTGTACAAATTAGTCTGACATCCTGGGTTGTCGGCTTTGCCCAGTCGCCATCACAGGAGATTTGCGCACTAAACCATGCACGTATAAACTGACATCCTGGGTTTTTCGGCTTTGCCCAGTGGCCATTAGATGACAATTACGCGTCAAACATGTAAAAGTGATAGACTGACATCCTGGGTTTATCGGCTTTGCCCAGTCGCCATTATACGAAGTGTTCGTTTCAAAACATGTATAAACCTAAGCTGACATCCTGGGTTTTCGGCTTTGCCCAGTCGCCATTATACGAAGTTTTCGTTTCAAAACGTGTACAAATTAGTCTGACATCCTGGGTTTTCGGCTTTGCCCAGTCGCCATCAAAGGAGATTTGCGCATTAAACCATTTAAAGTAGACTGACATCCTGGGTTTTTTCGGCTTTGCCCAGTGGCCATCAGACGAAATTTACGCGTCAAACGTGTAAAGTTATAGATTGACATCCTGGGTTTATTGGCTTTGCCCAGTCGCCATTATACGAAGTTTTCGTTTCAAAACGTGTACAAAAAGTCTGATATCCTGGGTTTTCGGCTTTGCCCAGTCGCCACCAGATGAGATTTACGCGTTTAAACACCCCACAAAAGGACAACACCTAAAACTTTCAAATTATGGGGAAAAACAAAACTTGGCATAAAGCAAACATAGTCACGATCTTGGTTTTGATGCATTTTAGCTGCATGTGTTCTCTGAACTATTCTCCTTGTCTCTGACTGCTTGTGGCTTTGCCTGAAGTTGGACGTCCCTTCTAGGGTGCTTATGGTCTAAGCCTGCACGAGCTCTTGTTTGCATGCCTCTCAGCTGCCTTGGCATTTCGAGCCTGAACTGGGTCTCTGACCTGTCTTGTTTGCACACTACCCCTGCAACACAGAGGTATGGAGTCCCCCCGGACTATATAAGCCGGGGCGACATTAACACACTGGACTGGTTTTAAGAATTGGAGCTGGTTCCAAATTGGTCGCGTCGAATCGTGCGGATAGTTCGTTCTGCAGGGTTTTAACTTAAAAGATTTGGCAATTCCTACCTGGTAGACCTTGTCAAGGCTGTATCCAAGAACGCAAGGTTGAAGAGGTCGAAAAGGTCGAAGTGGTCGTGAAACCAGATTTCAAATTGCAGTGCAACAGCAAAAAATCGCTTGCTGAAAATGGATAACGGAATAGAAAACAAACAGCGCATGAACAGAACCGAAGTCAACAGTTTTAACCAGTTTTAACCAAGCAGGTACACAACTGAGCGTCCTCAGTTGCTTCCCCTTCAGTGACACAGCTTCGTTGGGCAAGGTAGTCACTGAAGGCCTTGCCCCCCTGCATGTGTAGTTAACCATTCCCTGTGCTAGAAGGGTTTACACACACACGCCCCACGACGGGGCAAAACTTGCTATGACAAGTGTGAGCGCATGTAATTTGTAGAATGGCGCTAGCTACAATCGAACGAAAACTGCTCCAAAACTGCTCTATACCATGATTGGGTGTGGTAGGCGCCAGAATTGGCTGCTGCAGTAACAGAAACCTTGTTGGATGAACCTGCCAACCCTTATACCTGGGTAACGCCATGACTCCGAAGGACGCGCGTAATGTCCGGCGAGAAGGGGCAACAAAGTTTCGTGCGTTTATTTCGACCTATATCCTAGCGCACTCAGTGTCAAGCACGCTTGTGACGCCACATGTCGCACGAAAGCATCTATTTATTAAATTGTTCGTCTATTTAAACGTGAAATCCTGGGTTTTTCGGCTTTGCCCAGTCGCCATCACCTGTAGATGATTTAACGGATCAAAAGAAATGTGACCGTCATATCCGGTTGTGGTATCACATGTATGGTCAGCGCATACGAAGTGTTCGTTTCAAAACATGTAAAACTAGACTGACATCCTGGGTTTTCGGCTGTGCCCAGTCGCCATTATACGAAGTTTTCGTTTCAAAACGTGTACAAATTAGTCTGACATCCTGGGTTGTCGGCTTTGCCCAGTCGCCATCACAGGAGATTTGCGCACTAAACCATGCACGTATAAACTGACATCCTGGGTTTTTCGGCTTTGCCCAGTGGCCATTAGATGACAATTACGCGTCAAACATGTAAAAGTGATAGACTGACATCCTGGGTTTATCGGCTTTGCCCAGTCGCCATTATACGAAGTGTTCGTTTCAAAACATGTATAAACCTAAGCTGACATCCTGGGTTTTCGGCTTTGCCCAGTCGCCATTATACGAAGTTTTCGTTTCAAAACGTGTACAAATTAGTCTGACATCCTGGGTTTTCGGCTTTGCCCAGTCGCCATCAAAGGAGATTTGCGCATTAAACCATTTAAAGTAGACTGACATCCTGGGTTTTTTCGGCTTTGCCCAGTGGCCATCAGACGAAATTTACGCGTCAAACGTGTAAAGTTATAGATTGACATCCTGGGTTTATTGGCTTTGCCCAGTCGCCATTATACGAAGTTTTCGTTTCAAAACGTGTACAAAAAGTCTGATATCCTGGGTTTTCGGCTTTGCCCAGTCGCCACCAGATGAGATTTACGCGTTTAAACACCCCACAAAAGGACAACACCTAAAACTTTCAAATTATGGGGAAAAACAAAACTTGGCATAAAGCAAACATAGTCACGATCTTGGTTTTGATGCATTTTAGCTGCATGTGTTCTCTGAACTATTCTCCTTGTCTCTGACTGCTTGTGGCTTTGCCTGAAGTTGGACGTCCCTTCTAGGGTGCTTATGGTCTAAGCCTGCACGAGCTCTTGTTTGCATGCCTCTCAGCTGCCTTGGCATTTCGAGCCTGAACTGGGTCTCTGACCTGTCTTGTTTGCACACTACCCCTGCAACACAGAGGTATGGAGCCCCCCCGGACTATATAAGCCGGGGCGACATTAACACACTGGACTGGTTTTAAGAATTGGAGCTGGTTCCAAATTGGTCGCGTCGAATCGTGCGGATAGTTCGTTCTGCAGGGTTTTAACTTAAAAGATTTGGCAATTCCTACCTGGTAGACCTTGTCAAGGCTGTATCCAAGAACGCAAGGTTGAAGAGGTCGAAAAGGTCGAAGCGGTCTTGAAACCAGATTTCAAATTGCAGTGCAACAGCAAAAAATCGCTTGCTGAAAATGGATAACGGAATAGAAAACAAACAGCGCATGAACAGAACCGAAGTCAACAGTTTTAACCAGTTTTTACCAAGCAGGTACACAACTGAGCGTCCTCAGTTGCTTCCCCTTCAGTGACACAGCTTCGTTGGGCAAGGTAGTCACTGAAGGCCTTGCCCCCCTGCATGTGTAGTTAACCATTCCCTGTGCTAGAAGGGTTTACACACACACACACTCACACTCACTCACTCACTCACTCACTCACTCACATTCTCATTCTCATTCTCATTCACATTCACATTCACATTCACATTCTCATTCACATCAACGATCTCGACTTCGCTCTCACTCTAACTCTCACTCTTAACTCTCACTCTCACTTCCTCACTATCACTCTCACTCAATAATCAAAGGGGCGGATTTACGCCTGGCGTCCCTTGGGGCTCCGCAGCTTCGTGCGTGCAGGCGTGCGCCAATGTGCACTTGCAAGGGGGAGGATGTACTCCCGGCGTCCCTGGGCTCCGCCTCTTGGGGGGATGGGGTGGGACATGTGCAACTGCCAAGGGGTGGTCGGATGGGCCCGCCGATTTTTGCGGGCAGTGGTGAGGTGTTTTGTGGTTAGCTTGGGACAATGTGCACTGCCAAGGGGTCGGATGTACGCCATGGCGTCCCTTGGGGCTCCGCCTCTTTTGCGTGGCAGGCGTGGGACAATGTGCACTGCCAAGGGATTGGATGTACGCCCTGGCGTCCCTTGGGGCTCCGCCGCTTGTGCGTGGCAGGCGTGGAACAATGTGCACTGCCAAACGGGTCGGATGTACGCCCTGGCGTCCCTTGGGGCTCCGCTTCTTTTGCGTGGCAGTCGTGGGACACTGTGCACTGCCAAGGGGTCGGGTGTACGCCCTGGCGTCCCTCGGGGCTCCGCCGCTTTTGCGTGGCAGGCGTGGGACAATGTGCACTGCCAAGGGATTGGATGTACGCCCTGGCGTCCCTTGGGGCTCCACCTCTTTTGCGTGGATGTGCACTGCCAAGGGGTCGGATGTAGGCCCTGGCGTCCCTTGGGGCCTTGGGGCTCCGCGTCTTTTGCGTGGCAGGCGTGGGACAATGTGCACTGCCAAGGGGTCGGGTGTACGCCCTGGCGTCCCTTGGGACTCCGCCTCTTTTGCGTGGCAGGCGTGGGACAATGTGCACTGCCAAGGGGTCGGATGTACGCCCTGGCGTCCATTGGGGCTCCACCGAATTGGACGAACACTCACTGTCACTCTACTCATTCACTCACTTACTCAATCCCTCTACTCACTCCCTCACTCACTCACTCACTTACTCAGTACCTCTACTCACTCCCTCACTCACTCACTCACTCACTACAATTCACTCACTACAAATTCAATCATTACAATTTCACTCAACTGATGCATGCACATACATTACAACCTATCCTAAAAACTCACCCGCCATTCTAACCCCTTCCATCACTCTTTATCCTTATTCTTCCCTTCTTGCTTCTTGCTCAGTCCGGTCCTATAATGTTTTGCTTGTGACAGTGGGCGGCACCACCCTGTATGGATTGATAGGAAAAAAAAGGGAAAATGGGAATGTCAAAACCCTAAAATAGAGGTACTGTACCACATTTCAGGCCATATGTTGTGGGGATATTCCTGGAAATTTAGCCCTCATAAATAGGTTCGCATGTATAGTAGGTACCTCGAATTTAGGTTCCTGAAATGGCCACTGAACATCCATGATCTAATTCATTGGAGTTGTGGATTTTCCGTGATTTTCCCATTCTTCAGGTACCAAACCAATTTACTAATATTTAATACTCATGGAATCTTAACCTTTGATGCTAAAACAAATGAACACTCCGTGAAAAAATATTGAAAAAACCCATTGCTTGTATCCCCATGATGGATGGCTCTTCAAATTACCATTTATAAAGGGTGCACCCCATCTCCGTAAACAACCGCAATAAAAACTATTTGGTGCCAACCTCCGGGTGAAACATATCCACCACATTCCTAACGTTTTTCACCTCTGAGCCCTCCTTGGGGTGGAAGTGGGATCATGGCTACAATCACTGTATGACTATGGTACCCCCATAGTTTAGTGGCCATGACTCAGGAACCGATTGATTGGAGGTACCTACCATATTTTTCAAGCCTATTTTTCAGGCCTAAATTTAAGGGAATATCCCAGCAAAATATGGCCGGAAATATGGTACGTTTACGTACCTCCAACTGTTGGATCCTGAAATTCCCATTGATCATCTATCAACTGGCGGAGGTAGAAGACTTCGGCCGCGAGCCTAGCGACAAGAGCTGAGGTTTGGAGCAGTCGTGTGTTGGCCATGGTGCGGGCGCTTCAAGCCTGGCGGGTGGCACGGTCCAGCCGCCAAGGCGCCACCACTTCTGCCAGTTTGGCTTGCCGCGGAGGTGGGATGCAGAATGCCGAAGCGCCCACCAAGTGTAGCGGAAAGTCGAGGATCTGAATTTCTTCGGTGAGGCCTGGACGAAATCATTGCGAATTGGAACCGGCATGAAATGAATGGAATGCACGACGCTGGCCATCTATAAATTGGTAAATCACCTGACATAACTATGGAAAATCACCATGTTCAATGGGTAAATCAACTATTTCTATGGCCATTTTCAAATCCTGAAATTCCCATTGAATCATCCCTCATCTTTGTTGGGAGGGCCCGTTTTTGACTGTGAAATAGATCTCCACTTTGTTCACTGCAACTGCAGCAGTCAGTGAAGTCACCAAAAAACTATGGAAACAAATTAGCCCATAGGAAATATATCAAATATCATCAAATATCCATTAAAAAACATCACAACGGTTTCTGGGGATTCAACAACATTTATATAACCCCAGCCAGATGTTCGATATTTATATATGGTAAAAAAAACCTACGTTTTCTGGTGATTTGTGAGGTAAACCATGGAGCATATGGGCCATTTAAAGGCCCATTTATGAATCATTTGGGGATGATTCCCCGCTTATTAACCATGATTCCAGGGCTCGGTCGCAGTGAGGTCGTTATAATTTACCCTCTGGTAAACGAACAGTTTGCTATTGAAAATGGCCATAGAAATAGTGTTGTCCCATTAAAAAATGTTGATTTTCGAGTTCGTTATTTATGGAGAATCACAATTTTTAATGGGTAAATCCACTATAAATCACCATTTTCCCATCAGTTTTTGGTTCACGTTTACCAGGCCGGGTACCCAGGTTTATTGGTGGCTGAGCATCCGCACCAATGATGCAGTTCTCCTTGATTTGGACTGCACTCGAGCCCTGCGGCGCGCTCGAGTAACTGTGAGGAATCGCAAGTGGTGACCGGGTTTTATTACTACAGTTATAGCCCTTAACTACAAGGTGGTTCCCATTAAAAGCCCATGAAAATCCCATTAAAATCCCGGTTATTTAACATAGCCTTGGAGAATCCCTCAAAAATGGAGGTTTTAATGGGAAAATCCTCTATAAATGGGCAATTTTCCATGGCTTAAATAACCAGAGGGTAACTACAAGGTGGTGCCCCAGTGAGCTGTTCACGCGACAAGTTGACGCCTAACTAACTTGGTGAATTCTATGGTTTATGGTAGATATAACGAACTAGTTCATGGGCTTTACAAACCAACAAACATCACTGGGGGGCACCATCCTGTAGGGTTTATAGGAGTTTGATCTATACTTAATGGTGATTATAAACCAACATCAGTTGTAACACTGCAGCCAGTTATGACTGGTGAAAACCTCATTTAAGTCATTTAAGTTCACCTTGTTCACCTCAGTTGGAGGTCTATCCCATTATTGGCAAGGGCCAAAAACTGTCAGATTTGATTCTTCCAGGTGGTGCCCGGAGTGATGTGGTTTCGTTGGTTAACAAAAAACCATGACATAACTAGTTCGATATTTTTTTTAGCGCACCAACTTAGCAAGCTCACAAAAATCAGCTATAAATCCCATGAAACCATATTAAACCCACATTTTCCTATGGTTTCCTATTCCGGGTAAATCCTAGGCGCGTGAACAGCTCCCGGGGGCACGATCCCTTCTGGTTTCAGTGATGGTCCCTTTATGCCCTGTTGAACCAAGAATTTGCTGGACGAGTTGGTTAAATCCTCAAGAATTGTTGTTTTTTTTTCAGTCCTGGTTGGTTATAATCGCTGCCCACTCAGAAAAAAAAGGATGCACATTCCAGTATACTACCATGACTAATCTTCGAAATAAATCTGTGTGTCACGATATTTTTTGGCATGTAAACAATGTGGTTTTGGTTGCTGGATACCAGATTTCGACATGGCAACAGATTGCCTCACGTGGGGGTGCATATCCACTTATACCAGTAGTACCGCACAAGGCGGTGGCGGAAGTTTCAAACATAGGAAACCTATAGGAGAGGTTGGTTGTTGTGAATCAGGGATGGCAGAGCGAAGCCACTGATGGACTGAAAGGTGCTTGATCTCTCTCATTCTTTCTCTCTCTCTTTCTCTCTCTCTCTGACTATCAACCTACTTACCTACCGATCTATCTATGTATCTATCTATCTATCTGTCTATCTATCCATCCATCCATCTATCTATCTATCTTTTTGTCAAGCCATTCATATATCTATCTATCTATTTCCTCTGCCCAGCTGGCTCTGCGCCCGCCGTTTTAGCGAGTCTACCTTTTCGCGCATCTGCATCTTCTCTCTGCTGACTCTTTCGCTTCTATTCTTCTCTCTTCTAATCTTTCTCTTCTCTCTGCCTCTGCCCTGCTTTCCTTTGACGAGACTTCCTCAATTTTTTACTTGACAGCTTCAGACACAAAAGAAGTCACGAAAGAAGTCTGCGAGACTTAAGGTGACAACATCAAGGACGAACGACTTCTGCGAGACTTCCTCCAAAAATGGAAAGATCAGTGCTGCGCTCACACCCCCGTGCCAATTCGTTTTGCGATTTTTCTGCTCCACCTCTCTAAAGTATTGCGCCTGCCACGAAAACTGGCTGCCAGGTCATACGAAATGCGGCAGCTATCATGCAAAATCATCTTAGCAAACGTACACTTCTGTGATACTCCAAAATGTAACCCCTCTCAGGAAATCAGCACCCTGACCTCCCAACCTCTCTCATGAACATGTCTTTTGTACTGCGCCTGCCACGGAAAATGCGTCTTTGCAGATCATCTTCAAATGTCCCATGCCTGCCATCTTTTGTCGAAATGCTGCAAAACCCTCATGTTTGGCTCTCTTTTGACAACATCCACAATCTCGTGCTTCTGCCACGCGAAACGACATCTGAGCCTCCAAAAGTGGTCCGAACCGCTAGTCTTTTTAACATTTTGACTTCAAAATGTGCTTCGCGCCACAACGGCGTGCACTTTTTCGAGATCTGAACTTCCAAAAGTGGTCCGAACCCCTGTGTTTTTAACATTTTGACTTCCAAACGTGCTTCTCGCCACAACGGCGTGCACTTTTTCGACATCGCAACTTCCAAAAGTGATCCGACGCTGAGGTGTTTTGTACATTTTGACTTCGAAATGTGCTTCGCGCCACAACGGCGTGCACTTTTTCGACATCGCAACTTCCAAAAGTGATCCGACGCTGAGGTGCTTTGTACATTTTGACTTCGAAATGTGCTTCGCGCCACAACGGCGTGCACTTTTTCGACATCTCAACTTCCAAAAGTGGTCCGCACCTGGTGTGTTTTGCACATTTTGACTTGGAAATGTGCTTCGCGCCACAACGGCGTGCAATTTTTCATCTGCTCCGCACCCGCCGCTTTAGCGAGCCTACTTTTCGACCCTCCGGAGCCCCAAATCATTGGAAAAAACACAGTGTTTCGCGACTTTCCTACCTTTTCGCGCATCTGCATCTTCTTTCTTCTTGCTCTTCTTTCTTCTAATCTTTCTCTTCTCTCTGCCTCTTCCCTGCTCTGCTTTTAATCTGTCCATATTGTCGGAAGTTTGACTTCTAAACTTCCTTCGATAAGTGGCTATTGTTGGCGCCATAACCATAGTTATGAATGTTATATCCCAACTTGTGAGACTTGTGATACCTTCAAAAGTCACTTTTGGCGTGCACCCCCCAGTGATGAGTTCCATTGTAGCCACCCACCATGCACCCATTTACTCGGTAAATTGCAACAATTCACAAACCTGAATAAGGTGATTTTTGGGATGATTCCCCTACAATGTGAGGCCCCCAAGATAGCTAAGTTGGTTTATAACTCCAATAACTATGGTTATGGTACTTATAACGAACTAGTTACTGGGGTTTATAAACCAACTTATAACTGGGGGGCCTCACATTGTATACATTCACCATGATTCCAGTGAGGTTACGACGTCATGGCCAATCAGCCAGATACCCTGCAAACAATGACAGATTCTTGGATGGTGAACGTAGATAATCCCATTGATACCAACAGATTATTTTGGATTAGTTTCTACCCATCTAAGAATTCTAAGATCGCACTAGATGTGAGGTCACTATAATTTACCCACATTTATTACCATCTGGTTCTTTAACATAGCCATTGAAAGATCCACCATTTGTCACTTCGGTAAACCTCTATTTCTATGGGCCATCTATACCATGGCAAACTGTAACAAATAACCCGAGGGTAAATATCTTTGAGACTACTATGATTCCCATGAAATTAAAATATCCCACTAAAATCCCTATGGTTCCCTATTGTGGATGGTTATTTGTTACATAGCCATGGTATAGATGGCCCATATTTTACCCACAACTTCACCGCGACCCGCGCTGGATGCGCGTGTCCCTCGTCATCCCTCGTCCCTCGTCCCGCACCTGTTGCGAGAAGATGCCGCCGTTCAGCGAGAGATACATCACCTGGATTTTTGGGAAGGCTGGGGGAAATGAATGGGATATATATATATATATACATATACGTAAGGTATAGTTATTGGATCCAGAGGGTATAGTTATTGGATCCAAATATAACCCTTATCCTCGGGTTCTTTAACATAGCCATGGAGAATTCACCCATTTTTCAGTTCGGTAAACCATCTATAAATGGGCCATATCCCATGGCTATGTTAAATAACCAGAGGGTATATATGGTACAGGGTGGTGCCCCTCCCCAGTTATAAGTTGGTTTATAGACCCCAGTAACTATAGATATATCACCTATAAAACCATAGTGATTGGAGTTATAAACCAACTTAGCTATCTTGGAGGCACCACTTTGTATAATATGGTATAATATCGAATACCATGGAATAACATGGAATGATGTTCGCGATCTGGTATCCTATTCATTCTATGGAATGGCCCGGAATGGCTATGAATATCAAGCACACTTAATTATGCCATATATATTAATTTTCATTATCTGTGACACTGTGTTTAATATCATATTAACTATAAAAATGCTAGTACAGCTGATTTCTGTATATCCCATATAATAGTTAAATCCCACGTGCATGGTTGTAACAAGAAATGGGATCATACCCAATATAATATTTTTTGGAACTGGTTCCATCGTTATCACCCACTATCGCAGAATGAACTGGGGAAGCATCAGTTGGTCTAGGAGTAGTTCTTTTGTGATGGGATTAAAGACATCTAAGCAATTAACTAATGGGAAGAATGAATGGGAATAATGCATATGGCTAGATGTCTTGGATATTATGAAATGGAATTAATGATATGATCCATTCATCTAACCATGAAATTCCCATTACTATCCCATTATTAATGAATGGGATCATAACGGGATCATCAGGGAATACTGGTGCCCACCCAGTGATGTTGCCTTGGTTTCACCTAACTAGCTCAATATATCTACCATAAACTCTATAGTTAACCTTCTTATAAACAAACTTAGCTAAGTAGGTGGGCACCGTCTTGTACAAACATGGGTATCGGTATAACTTCATGGTATAATAACTATCACAAACTTGGCGGATACATATTCCATGCGGATACAATGAAGCGGACCTTTTTGGTGGGCTCTCAGCGCTTATTGGAACCACTCCTCGGTGACCCTGCGGAATTTCAACTGTGGACTGCCAGGGCGACTGTCGATTGTGGGCTCTCCCAACGCCGCCAGCAAAACGCACGTCCACTGAAGCTGTATTCTACGCCCAGGCACGAACACACGGGGGTGCAACGTTTCCACACCCTAGTGCTGCCAGCTGCTGCCGCGCGACCCAAGCACACACTGAATGTTCCCGACCCTGTAGTCGAGGGGTGCTCTGCCAGGTGCATTCCATGCCCAGGCACAAGTACACGGGGTTGCACCCGTTCATTGAACACCCAACATCATTGTCCACTGTTTTGTCTTGTGCCGTATCTTCATTGAGGTCAATGACAATAGTGATGGCAATCTCGGCTGCTCTTGTTCCCTCGATTTTGTGGCCAGGGCCGCAGGCCACTCCAGCCACTGCTGGCGTCGAAGACTTCATCACCTTTCCGATTCTTCTCAGGACCTTCCGCGGTGTTCCCTCTGTCTCCTCTTCAGGCTCCTCCTTCTCAGTGTCATCCTCCAGAGGCCCAGGGACAATTTTTCCCGAATGCGTAGCAAGGGTTCCCGTTTCACTCTGGGGGTTTGGGGGTTGAGGGTGTGTTCGCTCGACGTTGCGTTTCTGTTCGCAACCGTCCGCAAACGTCCGCAACCGTTCGCGTGAGGACCGTATGGCCGTGCCTATGGTAAGTTCTGCAGGAGGTGTCATTTTTGGAGGTTTCAAACGTCGCGTTGCTTCGTTTCGCGTGGCAGGCGTGGCACTTCGTGACATTCAAACGTGTTTTGTAACGTGTCGAAAGTCGTTTTGTGTGGCAGGCGCAATACTTTTGCGACGTTTTCAGAAGATGCGTTGCACTTTTCGTGGCAGGCGCAGCACTTTGGAGGTGTCCATCGTCATTTTGCGTGGCAGGCGCAGCACTTTAGATGTGTCGTGCTGCGTGTTCTTGCGAATCGCATTGGCAGGGCTGCGTCAAGTGGCGACAAGGTGCAAATACCGTGGCAGGCGCGGCAGTTTGTGAGATGTGCTGAAAAGTGACGGAAGCCTCTACACTTGGCTCCAAGCCTATATAGAATCTTATACTTCAGCCAGGCATACCGGGACCTGTAGGTCGGAACCAAAGGAGATGATCAACATGATCAACGATCGGCGTGACGATCTAACCAATACCGGTGAATACCGATGAACCAGGTATATCAAGCGGTATATTCTAAACATTCCGTTACTTGTTGGTGGTTTCAACCTACCCCTCTGAAAAATGATGGAGTTCGTCAGTTGGGCTCAGTTGGGGTTATTAAATTCCCAACTGAATGGAAGTTCATAAAAATGTTCCAAAGCACCAACCAGATTATATCCAGACAATTCCAGACATATCATCATCATATCACCAGTTGAAACACCATTTGGTAAAGCGCAAGCTCTACGTTTTCATTGGAGGCCACGTCAATGGTAGAATCTATCCCAACTAAGATTTGACACGTTTTCCCGGTACAGTATCTAAGATGAACCCTGTTTGGAAGTTCAACCTGCGCGTTGAAGTTGGAAATCATCTATCAATGACGGTCCTAATTTTCACTAGGAAACCAATCATCTCGATAAAGTAGTATAATGATAATATATATATATATTGGAAATGTTACCATGTTGCATTCCTGAAGGCATAGCAAATGATGATGTTTGTTTCTGAAGGATGTAGGAGGGATGTACATATGATGGTACTGGGCCTCTAGCTTTTCAATTTTGTGCTCATTGTGCCTTCATTGTTTGCTGCTCACATCAAGTCCTTCCAACAAAATGTCCTCCACAGTTATGACTTGGTTTTCAAACTCATACAACTGTAGATATATACAATTGAAGGTATGAGTCTAAAACCAATTCATGACCAAACATAAAATTTAGATTGTCCATAGGCCGCAAAATGTCCTCTTCCTTTTGAAAACCAACCTGTAGATATACTTACCAATTATCTCATAATAGTGTAAACCAATTACATCTATAACTGTTATATCATAATTTGTTATATACTTATAGTATGTTTTTAACAAACTGTAGATATATTTACCAAGCAATCATGAACAATCTCATCGTTGGCCTACTTAGCGCCTCCCGGAACCCAGCTATGACTGGACATGGCCCCTAGTGTAGTCCTACTGAATAAAAAAAGGTGGTGCCCCCCTCAGCTATAAGTTGGCTTAGAAAATCCATGAATACTATATAGTTATGTCCCACAAACCCTGGTGAACCAAGTTATGTGCTTCAACTTGGCTAACGAACTGGGGCACCACCTTGTAACTGGGGTGAACAAACCGTAGCTAACCCGTGATTCCAATTACTGGGATGAAACATTCCCAGTACACATCCCTAGTGAAATCACCATGGTGTGGCTTTATCCCCAATATTTCTCCATTCCCCATTGTGTTCCCATCATATTACCATTACATTCCCATCAGTGCCACAGTTTTGTTGTTTATATATATATATATTATATATATAGAGTATGGTATGTTCCATCCATATCCCATGATCACCATCCTTAGTCTATCTCTAATCGTTGAGTACCCTTCGTGCGAATAGATGACCCCATTTGCACAAAACACCACTGATATTTTGGGTGGATAACCCCAGGTTTATGTTCAAGGGTCTTCATGGTTTAATGGGAATTAATGAGATATAATGGGGGTCTGATGGGAATATCAAGAATTATAAATATATCAATAACCAACTGGGCTATTGTATGATAGTCGTGGACTATATGATCTGATTTAAGGGCATTTTGGAATAGTTACCCTCACCATTTTCCAGATGTCGCGACATGAGGTGTTGAATATTTAAGCGGACAAGGTTATGATTAATATAAGGTGCATCAAGCAACGACGAATAGCATGCTTCGTGAAAACTTTAGTCTTTCGACGATTGTCATCCCATTGAAATTCATATGGATGCCCAGTGAAAATCATTACCCTCTGGTAAACGTTTTATTTTACATAACTATGGAAAGATCCACCATGCTATCAATGGGTAAATCCACTATAAATGGTCATTTTCAATAGCTATGTTCGTCATTACCAGAGGGTATTTCAATCAGAGCAATGTGGTAAAACCACTATATCATGCCCCAAAAGCTGCTCACCTGTCGGCAGGCGAATCTCAGCGACATCATGTGACATCCACTCGCTGCATGCGGCGCACATCTCCATAGGAGACAAGAGAGTCCAAGGAAGAACAACTCAAAAGATCTACTGCTACTCCACGCGCTCGACCAGTAAAGGGTGGCGATGGGATGCTTACAAATTTACAATCCCCGGAGGTTTGCGGCATTGGGTTGACAGCACGTGCTCCCATTTAAAAAAAAAAAACGCATACCCATTGCCCATCTGGCCCCATTCAAAACAGCAAATGGGTCTGGCTGTTTACCCCATGTTCAATACCCCCAGTCATCATCCATTTTAGATTGGGATTTTCCATTATAAACCAACCATTTTTGGGTACCCCTTGATGCTGTGCATCGGAAATTTTTGTGGTCCCCATTTCTGACCCCGGGAGATCTGCAAAATCAAGGTCCAGACATTGTTGGTGATGAGTGTTGGCACGTTGGAGGATTCCAAGTGCAAGGGGTATTCCTGGCGAAAGAAACACAAACGGCACCCCAGCTACATTCTCTTCGTTTCTTGGAGGTACAGTATCCCACTGAATATGACATCAAGTGGGGATGATCCTCCAATTTGTGAAGGTGAAAATGCACTATTGTAGTTAAATATAATTTAATCGAATAGTCATCTCAACTAGGGTTGATTAAGAAGTAACACGACCAAACAACTCTAGAGATATTGAAAATTCGCCACATGGCGACGGAACCCCAAAATCCAATGGCTTAGAATTGTGTGTTTCAATCCGAAATGTGCCGCGACCGTTGCCATCCATTCTGGATGTAAATCCATTTTGGGGGATGCACACGGGTGTAACATTCGTAATCAAGCATGGCAAACAAGAACTCAATGTACACTTTCAGATATATAGATATAACCATCATTCCATTGGCGTAAAAATCTTTTGCAATTCATCAAATATAAAGCCATTCTATCCCCAAGAATACAGCAATATCCCAATATATCAAATTATGTTGCCGTTAAATCCCCATGTATCCCCAGTATGAATGGTATTTTCCCATTGTCCCTCAGTGAAACAGCCATACTGTCCAATCAGTTCAAATGAAATCCCATCAAATCCGTTTATATTCTCATCAGTTTCCCATTATCAAATATATGTAAGCCACCAAGTTAAAAGTCCATTGTTAATAGGAAATTCCTAGCCTATGACATGAAAAAATCATGAAAAACACGAAAAATACCCATGACATAGCATTTTTGTTCATGTCCCCATCATATTGTTGGTGATATATCATGATATATCCCATTACATCCCCGCCAATAAAAGGCACTATTGTTGATGGTTACATCACCATCATGTTGTGGTTGGACCACCATTAAGTCAGTTTTCCCGTTATACATCCTTCTAGTCACACCCAAAGAAATAAGTACAGAACTTTCCCCCAGCCATCAGTCATAAGTTGGTTTGGTACCTAGAAAAGCATGGATATGGAAGTTATGAGTAAATTCCCACAAACATGGTGTTAAATCACTTTTCTATCTTCTCGACTATATAAATTCATTACAATGTAGACCCCCCCAGATATAACTTAAGTTGTAACAGGTTTAACATAAGTTATAAGTATGGTCAACTTATGTTATAAGTATTGTAACTCATGTTGAACTTATATCTTTTTTAGGGATTTATAACATGACTTATAACTTTTTGGTGGAAAGATAGAAAAATTATAAAAAAAAGTTGGCAAAGTTAACTTTTTTATTATGTTTTTTGGCATCTATCAACAAGTAGATTTTTTGGGATGTATTCTGATATGATCGGTGATTTTGGTTCAAAAGCTGCCCTATCTTTTAGTTTTGCGTTCAGTGCTCCTTTTGGAGCCTTTTTGCGCTGTGGCAATGGCATTGAATTTGCAGGCTGCAGCGGAACCTGCAAGAGCTCAGATGCAGGAATGGGGAAGGTTCCCGATGTTTTTAACAGAAGAGCTCTGGAGGAGAAGCCATGCTGTAAAAGGAAAACGGGAAGTGGCTTGGGTCTGGGTCAGTTCCTCTGGGTCTGGATCTGGTTCTAAACCTTGAAAACGGGATGTGTTTTTTTGTGTTTTTCTGTGTTTTTTTGTGTCTCGCATTTAGGGAAATGAAAAAAACGCGCATGTGTTTTTTTACTGGAGAAAAAAACGCGGATGTGTTTTTCGAATCGAAACCGAAAACGCGTATGTGTCTCGAATTTAAAATCAAAAACGCGTATGTGTTTTTGGACGGGAGAAAAAAACGCGGATGTGTTTTGGAGGTCGGATTAAAAAAAACGCGTATGTGTTTTTTTCAGATAAAGAAACAAAACAGTGTATGTTTTTCCCACACGGTTATATGTGATTCTTGCTTGGTTACCAGTGTTGGCTGTGGAGTTTCTGGCTCTCAGTATAGCTGTTGTGCGTTGCGCTGTCTCTTCGGGCTATTGCAAATGGATTCCTCATCTCTTCCGCCAAGTGAGACTGTGGAAGATAGCCAAATAGTTACCGCCTCCGACGGGTTCGTACCTGCAGACATGCAACGTGAAAAAAATGCTATCAAAACCGGCTTCCGGACAATTCGCCTAGCAAAACAGTCAAATAATGAGCTCCTCACATCAATACCACAATGTGTATGGAAAAAACTTAACAAAGTTATAAAAAAGTTATAACTTAACTTATAAATCCTATAACTAAAGTTATGTTAACTTATTTATAACTTTCCCAACTCAATTTATAAATAACATAACTTAGTTATAACTAAAGAGTCTACATTGTACATACAGTTATATATAAACATATATCATTATAGGTGTGTTTCCTACTTATATCCTTACATATCCCGATATATCCTTATAGATTAATCTTTAAGCATTGCCAATTTTAGATACCCTAGACAAAAAAATAGATTTTTAGCTGGTTGCTAGATATTCCTATTTATAGCAAAAGGGTAAAGTACTAAAAAGTACCTAGCCAAGGTTGAGCTAAGTTATAGATAGCTGGCAAACACCAAAATAGCTGGTAAATGTATGTTCATCCCCCCTAAATGGTATTTGTAGGTATTCATCCATAGCCATATATCCTTATAGGTTCATATCACACAATAAGGGTTATGTAATGGATTATATAATAAGAATATACCCTTATCATATCTCAAATATCATATCCATACGTTTATATATCATCCTTATAGATTCATCATTGTCATGGCCAATCAGCCAGATACCCTGCAACCAAAAAAACTTAGCTGGTGAACGTAGATAATCCCGTACCAAAGTCGACTATCCAAAGGATTAGTGAAACTACCCATCTTTCAGATTACCCTAGTTATAATAATCCATTCTTGGGTTTGACCATCATTAACATCCATTAACCATGGATTAGTTGAACTACCCATCATTCAGATTGACCTGTCAAAATCCCTTTTTCCCTATGGATAAACCCCGTTTAAAAAAAAACATGTTGAGAAACCTCACTTCACAAGAGTTGACAATTTTGAAGCTTTATAATATCTACTAAAGTCATAGTTACTCTAGTTAGTTGTTATATATCCATACAGCTTACTATATAACCATAGGTTTAGAAATATAGTTAACAACTATACCAAATAAAAACTATAGTTTACTATATACCAAGATTACTGGTTGGTGGTTTCAATCCCTCTGAAAATATGAAAGTCAGATTGGATCATCATCCCAACTATTGGGGAAAATAAAAATCATGTTCCAAACCACCAACCATAATAGAATATCATGGTGGTTTAACATAGCTATTGAAAATGACCATTTATAGTGAGTTTTCCCTTTAAAAAATGGTGGATCTTTCCATAGTTATGGTTAGTTTTCCATAGTTATGTTATATTGTCCATAGTTATAGTGAGTTTTGCATAATGATGGTTAGTTTTATAGTGAGTTTTCCCTAGAAATCAAGTTGGTATATAGTGAATCTCCATTTTCTATATCCCTAGAAATACTATATCCCTACAATGTGAGGCCCCCAAGATAGCTAAGTTGGTTTATAACTCCAACAGCTATGGTTTATGGTACGCAAATAACGAACTAGCTACTGGGGCGAATCTAAACCAACTTATAACTGGGGGGCCTCACATTGTAGTTGTATGATAAATAAGTATGATTAACTAAGTGACCAGATGGTTTATAAGACCAGATGGTTTATAAGACCCAAGTTTTGACCCAAGTTGGGCCAGGTCGACCAAGGACTCCGTCCAGGAGTTGCCATGGAAGATGAGCACCGGTGGGGGATCCTCAGCGTTTCCGGATGGTCCCAGTGGACCTTTCGAAAAACTTGGGATTCATTGGGATTGACTACTGGTTTAACCACCTGGAAAACTTGGTTAGGGAAAATATATGGTGGCTTACTAACCAGATTAGATCTATTGGTAGATATAAGACTTGGGATTCATTGGAAGACTTGGTTTTAACCACCTTGTAATTCCCTGGTGGCCACTAACAATCATTATCAACAATCATCAAACATACTTTTTAATCATCAATAATCAATAATCATTAATCAATATTAGTCAATCGGGATGATTATTCCCATATATTATGGAAAATAAAAACTGTTCCAAACCACCAACCAGATTAGGGATTTACCCTCTGCTAAACATACCAAAAACTATGGGAAAGATCCACCACTTATAGCTGGGTAAATCAACTATAAATGGCCATGTTCAATAGCAAACTGTTTGTTTCCTGGAGGGTATTAAGGATTTATTGGGGTTTATGGAAATTCATTTGGATTTATGGTTTTTGTTGGGTGGACAACTAGAGGGTAATCTATGGTAATATAGGGATTTATCGGATTTTTCTCTGGAACATGTAGGAAATCTATGGAAATATAGAGAGATTTATTGGGATTCTTTATGGAGAAACGATGCGCTTATATAATGGTGATATAGGTGAAATAATAATGAGAAAATATAAGGATATATATATATATATATCGACATGTAGAAACACATACAATCAAAGACAACGTGCCCTCCGCAGCAAAAAGGGTGATTTAAACAACACACATGGTGATTTAGATGGATTCTAAATTGATGGATGCTAGCAAAACTGAGACTTAAATTTATAGTTTGGAAAACTATTGGATTGATTAAGGGAATATCTCTGGTCAAGACTCAAGCGTACATGTAAGAATATGGGAATGGCATGTGGTCCCTGCATCAGGCTGGGTTTATATTTATATATGTATATACAAATATGATGGTTGTAAAAAAATGATGGGTGTTCATCATAACAAAATTGAACATGCAATCCAAATCCAGTCACCAAACGCATGGATTTGTCTGAAAAGTTGCGCAGCGTTTCAAACTGACATTTTATATATATGATAAACCTCTGGTAAACTAACATAACTATGGAAAGATCCACCATGCTATTAATGGGAAAACTCACTATTTCTATGGCAATTTTCAATAGTTATGTTAGTTTACAAGAGGGTATGTTATGGATGTTTTGTGTTTTATATTGGGAACTGTTTCGTTTAATACATATGTTTTGTTAATATATGAACAGTCATATCGTTCATAAAAACACGATTTATGGATGTTTTGCGTTTTTTCTTTGGAATTATGTTGCAGGCATCCCCATCTTTAAATCAACAACTTCTCGTAACAAATTTCGGATACCTTACGCCATATTGGTATATATATATATGTATGTATTATTGTATATTATATTTAAACAGGTGCCATTGTTTAAAAATGGGCGGGGGGGTGCATGTCCCACCATCTTTGTTTAGATGTTTGTCCAAAATACGGTACCCATGCATGCCCCTTTTGAATCCAGTGGTTCATCACATAGCCATTGAAGATGCAATTTTTGGGTTATCAAACCACTGTCTTTGAAGTTCAAACGTACGTCGAATTATACGGGTTTCCTAAGATAGGGGTACCCCCGCATCATTAAATTTTCATCGGATTTTCCATTATAAACCATCCAGCTGCTGGGGCCTCCTCATTTATCTTTGGAAAAACCATTGGTGGTTTATAAATGTTTATACTGAAAAATAAATAATTATACATATATATATATATCATGGACATTTAAATACAATCCGTTTGATCCTGTTGAAAACCAAACCAAAACATCCAAAACCACAGCCCGACCGTTGCTAAGGCCACCACGAAGTTGGATGAATACGTCACTTTGACCGCCTCAGGGGGCATGAAGTTGGAACCATCGAAGGCCAATAGGTCATCAAAATATCGGAAAATGTGGAAACATCTAATGGATTAATGGTGATTTAATGAACACCAACGGTGACTTCATGGAAGTTCATGGTTATCTAATAATGGAATTTGATGGGATTTCATCGCGGGAATTCAACCGGGAAGATGTTCACATGGGAGTTAACCATCAACAATATTCAACAATACGGATTTGATGGAATGTCAGCGGCTAATTGGAAAATTCATGAAAGTCCAAAATTACAGGTCACCAAAAAAAACACTGCATTATGCGGGAACACCGCAGAACAATCTTGCATATATACTGAATACAAACGATGCATATGTGCAAATAAAAGTTTGAGAAACATAGAGACAGATTGTGTATTGCGCATGTTTTGCATTTGGATTGTTGTCAAAGAATATGGCTAAGTTGGGTGACCGCGCTCATGTCATTAAGGTTGAAACTTACTCTTGTGGTGAACCACCACGCAGGAAGTCAAATGTTTCCCCTCAACTCGGTGGTTTGTTGACCGCGAGTTGCTCAAAATTTAACGTTCATTCAGAGCAAATACATGCATACGCTATATGATGCTTAGTGATTGTGTACCATTTTTTGCCCCTGTGTGTAGCATCAATCCCCCACCAAACAACAAATGAAACCTATTTGCACTGCTGCTCCGCCCATCCAACAAAAGCACCAGGAATATATGTGCTCACGATCAGCAATTGAAACAACGTTCTATGATGTTGGGATATTTTGGAACCCATTGATGGTTTCAAGTAAAGCTTTTGGCGGATGGAAAAAACACTTTGACCCACCATCCAGGCAAATATCCATGGATCAGACCTTCCCATTCTAGGTGGATCAAGTTGCTTGCCATGTGCTTTTCAAACACATGTGCTGAACGCCAAAGCCTGTTGTGGTTTTGAAGGTGAACCCTGAAACCCACTCATCGTTAAGGTCACAGGTTGCCTGGGGCACCGGGCTGCTGAAAGGGCGCCTTTTCCCAACTTGTGGAAGCGTGTGTACCTCATTGCCGATATCTGGGAAGGGGTGGGCAGGTGCGGCGCAGCTCAAGCGGCGGTCAATAAAACACATTGCGCTGGGAAGCTGGGTCCACTTACCTTTCTATATGATTGTGGCAACTAGCTGCGTCGGCTTCGAATTGAAAAGAATGACACGCATGCGCATGTTTCGCATACCTGGGAGCTCCAAACGTATGGAAGTTTTTGCCGGTTTAGGATGTCGGCAGAATTTTCAGATTTCGCTCTTAACAACGGCTTTCGGCGGAATTCCATCATTGTAGACCAATTTCGGCAGAATTGATTGTTGAATGCTTGCCCCAGTAAAGTCAAAAAAATGTCGGCAGATTTGGGCGGAATTGCCCGCAATTTCGGCGGAATTGCCCGCAATTTCGGCGGAATTACCCGGACTCAGCATTGGTTACAAACACAGCCCATGAAAAACCCATTTCGGCAGAATTGGAAATTGTCGGCAATTTTATCTGTTTTCGGTAGAAATTTTAGAATTCGGCGATTCCTCTGCTGAAATGTAATTTCGGCAGAAGTTCCCAAAAAGGATTCCCCAGGTATGGGTAGGAGTTTTGACCCATTACCATCTGGGCAAATTATGATATTTCCTGGTTGGTGGTATACCTACCCCTCTGAAAAATATGATTTTGTCAGTTGGGATTATTATTGCCAATATATGGAAAACACATATTCCAAACCACCAGTTTCACTAACATGAATCTTGCTGCCGTTTGGGGATGGTTTCCCTTATGAAAACCCATGGATTCCAGGGCTCGGGAGAACAGGCTTCGGTCGTGATCAAATTTACCCAGATATGTTTTAATGGGATAAGCCCACGAAACGGGACGATCATTCCCATATGGAAAGTCATACAGGCCATGTTCCAAACCACCAACCAGATAACCAGATAATGTATTTGTAGATGTATATACATTAGATTTTGGTCGCCAGATTTTTTCACGACTCGACTCGGCACAATCTGCGTGCCCTGGCCCGAACTAAAAAAAGGTGCCTTCAATGGGATGAAAGAAATCCTGTAGCTAAGGATACAAAAATTACAAAGCTATAATATATATATATATATATATATATTCTACATATACACACATATTATACATATTACATAATTAATATATATATATATATATATTAAATATACAAATATATTACACTTACATTATATTATAAATATTCAAAATAGTATATTATATTATATTTTGTAAATGGCTATGGGTCAAAACCCGAGGTGAATGTTCACCATCCCCGTGCTTTGGTGGTCCCAAGGAACCGCTGACAGCAGCGATTTTGGTTCTTTCAATGGGGTTGTCATGGGTGAATAAACCATCATAAATGGAGAATGAACGATCATAAATGGTGACTAAACCATCATAAATGGTGAGTGAACCATCAGAAATGTGAATGAACCATCATAAATGGTGAATAAACCATCATCAATGGTGAATGAACCATCATAAATGGTGAATAAACGATCATAAATGGTGAATGAACCATCATCAATGTTGAATGAGCCATCATAAATGGTGAATGAGCCATCATAAATGGTGAATGAACCATCATAAATGGTGAATAAACCATCATAAATGGTGAATAAACCATCATAAATGGTGAATGAACCATCAGAAATGGTGAATAAACGATCATAAATGGTGAATGAACCATCATCAATGTTGAATGAGCCATCATAAATGGTGAATGAGCCATCATAAATGGAGAATGAACCATCATAAATGGTGAATAAACCATCATAAATGGTGAATGAACCATCATAAATGGTGAATAAACCATCATAAATGGTGAATGAACCATCATAAATGGTGAATGAACCATCATAAATGGTGAATAAACCATCATAAATGGTGAAAGAACCATCATAAATGGTGAATGAGCCATCATAAAAGGACTTTTTTCACTGACACATAACTGGCAAAGGGCTGTAACTGTACAAAACCACTCATTGACTTTCGGGACATTGAACATCAGGGAGTGGAGATTTGAAAATTGATCAGACATGTTGTCAACCAAAGCTCTTCGCATTAACACAAGTCGTGCGTCACTCAGAACTATAATCCCTTGAAAACAACCCTTGCTTCTGTCACATTTTGCAAGTAGATACCTCTGAAATCCATCTTCCAGTCGTGAGATTTCAGTCTGGTACATCTACAGGGGGAATAAGAGTTTTGGATTGGCAAATCATCTCTACATGGAACATGTTCCATAGGTGTGTTAAAGAACCAGAGGTAGTCAACCTTTGTTCGGTTAAATTAAATTGGTTTTCCATTTTGGACTGTGCAAGTTCTCCTTCTGTTGGTACATATCGGCCGGGGTTACTAACCATTTGCTCCAACTGGGGCTCACAGAGTTCTGTTTGTAAGCTCATTTTCATCCCATCTAAATATATATATTATATATATATATATTATAGATATCAAGTATCCACCATAAATCCAAGAATTGGAGCGAAATAGACAAACAGAACCTCTTGATTTTGGCGCTGCACATTGCGATCCGTGGAGACATTCTGCAAAATTGGGTTGGTTTAAGAGGGTTCAGGGAACAAAAGGTGTGTTCCTGTCATTGTCCCTTCCTCAGAGTCTAGAAAAACTTTACCATTTTTTGGCGGCTTAAAACGATGTTTCACTACGGTGTGCAGGCCAGACAAAGGGTACAAATCAATATAGCCCCAACAGTTGCTCTATAACTACGCTGAAATCTTATCCATTTAAAACTGTCCAGCCATCCTCCATTGACGAAGGTGTTGCCCCAGTTCGTTAACTAAGTTGACTCATAACTTGGCTAACTGTTGAGTTTATGGGAAATATAACTACAGTTAATGAATTTTAAAGGCCAACTTATAACTGGAGGGGCACCACCTTGTAAGTTGGTTTATTACCTCCCATCAAGTATATATATATACGTATATATATATATAACATGTAGATATACCTACCATAGACTTATCTATCATAGACCATAGTGAAATTCGGAGTGAATAAGACAACTTAGTTAACGAATTGGGGCGCCACCTTGATGGTTTTAAGTTCTTACTTGCGTTTACTTATTCTACTAAATATTCAGAGGTCTTTGAAACAATGTTTTTTTTACCAACACTGGAACTGCACTTCCCAGTACAAGGTGCTGCCCCAGTTATAAGTTGGCTTATAAAATCCGTTAACTATAGTGATATGCCTCATAAACCCATATAAGTGCGTCAACTTGTCGCGATTCCGAAAACTCGGGCACCAACTTATGGTATGAACCCAAAAGTTAAGCAAGTTATGTGCAAGTCAACTTCGCGATGATGTACAAGTCAACTTAGCAAACGAACTAGGGCACCTTGTATCATGGCGCATCCAGAAACGTACCCTCTGGTAAACTCACAGTCTGCTATTGAAAATTGCCATAGGAATAGTGGATCTGCCCATTAAAAATGGTGGATTTTTCCATAGTTATGTAACAGTTTACCAGAGGGTAAGTATCTACTGTATCTCAACATCCATAAACCATAGTCAGGGTTGATTTCACCTGTTCAAACCTCCATTTTGACCATGGTTTTTCCTATATTCTTCCAGTTTCATCAGTTTCGGCCCAGTTGCTGCAGACTCAAATCACCCACCACGCTGGAGCCCAAGAGATCGCCAAGCTGCCTCAGGTCGTCAGATTTTTAGTTCCACGACACCGACGTGTAGCTTTTAAAAACCATATACGTAAATTCATAGAGTATGGATATCAATGTATATATGGTCTTGTGTTCCGTGTTCCTACCCCCCCCAATGGTATGGGTCCCCAGGTTGCACCCCCTTCCCTTCTATTTGCAAGCTATTGGCAGCATTTCTGAGGTCCACCCTCGTATTTGCTAGGTCTTTGCTGCATTTCTGACTGCCAGCCTCGCATTTACTAGGTACATGCTACCTTTTAGACGACTTACGTAGCACACATACTCCCTCAAAGTACCTACGTGCTACCTATAGTCATATATACATGTGCTATGTATCTACTTCCTATATATATATATGCATATATATATATATATATAAACATATTATATATATATATACATACACACATACAATTATATATATGTGTATATACATATATATATAAACAAATACATATATATATATATAAACAAATACATATATGTATAAATTTAAATATGTAGCCACACAAATACATATATATATATATATTTACATACACATGCATACACATATATATATATAAATATAAATACACATAAAAACATATAAAGACACATAAATACATTTATTCATATACATATTTATATATATAAACACACACACAGATATATATATATATATATCGCAGTACCACACCCCCACCACACCACAGAGGGGAGGGGGGACAGTACCACACCCCCACCACACCACAGGGAGGGGAGGGGGGCACTACCACATCCCCACCACACCACAGGGGGGGAGGGGCACAGTTACTATGGCTGACCCATGACCATGGCCGGGGGGAGGAGGGGGGTTGGAACGCTGGACCATATATATATATATGTATGGATATATATATATATATATATGTATGTGTATATATATATATACATATATATGTATATATGTATATATGTATATATATATATATATTTATGTATAAGCACATACATATTCTCTATATGGCTGGGGATATCCTATATACTAGATGAAAAGTAAATTGTAAACATAGTTTTGTCCCACTTACTGGGATGTACATCCAGTATACGAATGTAGCCGCGCACAATTGTTGGAGATTTGATTGGTAAAATACTATGAAACCACCACACTTTTGATGTTTTTGTTTTTTAAAAAAATATATACCACCCAGTTATGGTGAAATTGGTGGTGGTTTACTATTGTTTCAACAACATTATACACGTACTCGGTGATGACCCCCGGTGAAATATGTGTTGGTTTGTAAATCCAATCTAACAACGAAGATATACCTACCAGTAGCATAAACCCTATTGGAGTCATAGTACACGGCGGTCTCTTGCTCCTCCAAAAGTTAAAGTTACTGTAAATCACCGTGTGGGACCCTGCTTCCATAAATTGCTCCGGCAATCAGCTCCGTGTCTGGAAAATCCACCAGCAATAGTTCGATGATTTTGCGAGAAACCTAGCTTAATAAAAAAAAGGGAATTTCCAGCCAAGGTTGAGAACACCAGAGGGTAGCTCATATATCATACCCTCCGGTACTTTAACATAGCTATTGAAAATTACCATAGAAATAGTTGATTTACCCATTGATAATGGTGATTTTCTATAGCTACGTTAGTTTACCAGAGGGTATCCCTTGAGTATTCCATTCATATCCCATTGCATCCCTATGTTTGTCAAACTGATACTTAATTCGGAGAACATATCCATTCCCCAAAACATATACCATTGAAAATCCACTTTGAATCCAATTATCAGCCACTATAAACTAACTTGTCCATTATAGTATATATCAACTATATATCGGCTATGAATCGCCAATCCTCTTGGTTAAATACCATTCTTGGCCAGGTGAAACGACAGTTGTGGCTAGCTGTGGCCCTTAACAATTGCAAATGGGATTATAACTCCCGCAACTAAGGTAACACACATCACTCAAATGAAGTTCTTTAGTTCATAAACCCATTAAATCAATATCAATTATACGTCAACTTAGCTATTTCCTTGCGGCAAACAAACGGCCATAGCTGCATCATTTTGACATGGCCAATCTAGCTACCCTGCAAACAATGACAGATTCTTAGCTGGTGAGTAAGTAGATAATCCCAAACCGACTATTTTGGAGTAGTTGAACTACCCATCTAAGATTATCCAATTAACATCCCATTAACATCCAGTAACATTCATTAACATCCTAGTAGAAATGGGATACCCTCTGGTAAACTAACATAGCTATTGAAAATGACCCAGTCCAAGTAGTGGATTTACCCATTGATAGCATGGTGGATCTTTCGCATCAGTTTTTTGCTACCGTTTACCGGATCAGTTTTTCGCATCAGTTTTTTCTATGTTTACCAGAGGGTAAACCTCGATCGTCAAAAACTGAAGTAAAAGTGCGAGTTCAAGTCGTCCCGCGCAACCCTTTCGCACGAAATGAGGTTCGATCGTCAAAAACTGAGGTAAAATTGCTCTAACTGGTAGCCTCAGGCCGATAGCGTTCGGTGACGCGGGGATCAAAGTTTCGACGAGGATTGTCCACCAGTCCCTCGGTTCTGACAGGGCCCATCGCGGCCGGAAACACCACATCACTGGCTTCAGCCTCAGCTTCATCCGTGTAGATGTTCCAGTCATGCGCCCCATGGTTGTCCGTCCAGTTCTGGATGGCAAAGCTCACGAGGTCCTGGTACTTCCTGAAAAGCCAAAGACCGACGGCGCGGGTTCCCCTCGCGCTGGTGCCACCTTCGCCGTGTACACAGCAAACTGGGCAAGCGAGTAAAATCGACCCGAGTGACAAACCATCGACTCCTTTGACACATCATGGTTTTCCTATGGTTTTCCTATGGTTTACCGGGGGTAAATGGGCCTGGGACCATATTTACCATGGTTTTTCAATGGCTGGCCGCTGGCCGCATCAGGCAGCCCGGCACATCGAAGACCTCAATGTGGCCTCCGTACATCGATCCACCGGTGGTATCGATGGACGCCGACTCGAAGACGATCTGGCGAAACGTCGTTTTTTGGGTCGAGTTTTGCCGGTTAAAAAATGGGCGGTTGACATGGTTTACTATGGTATTTACTATGGTATTTACTATGGTTTACTATGGTTTACTATGGTTTACTATGGTTTACTATGGTATTTACTATGGTATTTACTATGGTATTTACTATGGTATTTACTATGGTATTTACTATGGTTTACTATGGTTTACTATGGTTTACTACGGTATTTACTATGGTATTTACTATGGTATTTACTATGGTATTTACTATGGTGTTTACTATGGTATTTACTATGGTATTTACTATGGTTTACTATGGTTTACTATGGTTTACTATGGTTTACTATGGTTTCACCTGGTAATTGGGATTTATAGGTGAGATATGGCTAATTTCTGCAAAGTTGGTGCGTTCAGAACTCCAGTTTCACTTGGGTTTATGGTAGATCGAAGCAGTCAATGGGGTTACCACCTTGAAGGAAATGAATCAAACGCTTCGAAAATGAGCGGAAGTACGGGACGTGAATGGTACGCTTGAAGGGCCACCAAAGCAGCAAAACATGGTATGTACTATATTAACTAAGACAGATTGAGATACCCTCTGGTTATTTAACATAGCCATGGAAAATGGCCCATTTATAGATGGTTTACCTATTAAAAATTGTGATTTTCCATGGCTATGTTAAATAACCAGATGGTATCTCAATGAAAAATGATGATTTGGATGGACTTTGAGTTGATTGATGAGATTGATGATAGATGTCGCTTCAAGAACTCTGACATTTTTTGGACAAGTTTGGCGGATATAGATGTGTTTTTTAACCAACGAACATAACATGGGGGGTCACTTGAGGATTGCTAATAGGTCGTGCATCCCATGTGCATTGAAGGTAAATTGTCATCAGATCCAGAATCCAACCCTCCCTATTTGTCAAGATGTGATCCACATGTATAGCAAAATATCAGAATATGAAACTGTAACTATAGCATGCTATAGCCCTTAACAGTTATAACTGGCTTCTACACTCATAAAAAAGTGATATATTTAACCTTAGTTTGCGGGAGTTACTGTAGTTCATCCCATTTATAAGTGTATATTACGGGCCATAACTGCATTCAATGTCTCCACAGCTTTTATGGGACAATTTGAGGGTCTAAATGTTCTAGGAAGCTCTTGGATGCTCGCATTTTTTCATATACCTTGGAGTCAACACTATTCTATATGGTTATGGGTCAAAAGCCTGATACCCTAGGTATATATACTAAAATGAACTAAAATAACTGGTTAATGGATTGTTATTCCCCCAGTCATATGGTAATAATTGGCTTTGACATATCCTCATATACCATCATATATCTGGGCAAATTATAATATTTCACTAACCGGAAACTTGTGGCCTTTTGGGGATGATTCCCCTTAAATAAACCATGATTCCAGGTTTAGGTCGCAGTGAGGTCGTGATCAAATTTACCCAGATATGTATATGGGATAAGCCCACGAAATGCGATGATGACATTCCCAGCATATGGAAAGTCATAAAAACCATGTTCCAAACCACCAGCCAGTTTATCTACTGGCCAACTCAATTCAACCAGCCTGGTAAACCGGTGGTTAACCGGTGGTTTGGACTCCCAGAATTCAGGGAATTGTCACCTTGAATTGGGCTCCAAAGATCTCCAAGCGAAAGCAGCGAGCCAAATCCAAAGCAGCGAGCCAATGGTTATCAATCCATGGTGTGAAAAAAACACTGGTTGGTGGTGCAATAACCATCTTGAGAACACTATAAACTATAACTGGTTGGTGGTGCAATAACCATCTTGAGAACACTATAAACTATAACTGGTTGGTGGTGCAATAACCATCTTGAAAAATATGACTTCGTCAATGGGAAGGATGACATCCCATATATGAAATGGAAAATGAACATGCTTGAAACCACCAACCAGCTATAAACTTGTCATTCTTGTTGCTTCAGTCATATGGGGGAATTTCAGTTGAGGGTTTTCTCCCCAATTTCAGGCGAAACGTTTGATAAAATCACCAACGACAGCATAAAAACAGAAAGCATCAGGAAGCATATATATATATATATAATGACCATATGTTTCGAAAACACATTGGAAACACATGGCGAGTAAGGTTTCAGCCAAAGTGACTCAGATCGTCAAAGAAATCTGAGGGTATACTTAGCACGAGTTTCTTTGACAAAAAACGAGCTTCGAAGCCGAATCGTCCTGACCGAAATGGTCCTGCATGGTGGTTAATCCTGATCGTGCCTTTCCGGCGTCGTCCACTCCTCAAAACTCCACCCTTCTTCTGCGTCATCTTGCCAACAACTCTTTGCCACGGCAGTGAAGGCAGATACATCAAGGTGTTGCTACCCAAGATGTAAAGGAAAACGTAGATGATGGTGCAGGAAGTCAATTAATTCCTCATGTGACTATAAATCACATTTATATACTTCCCATTACATCCCCATAAACTGATTGGCTCAAGACCCGATTAGCTTGTTGGTTGATCAATCCCATGATTAAAAACAGTGGTGTCCGTATAGGTGTGTTTGTTGGTTTAAACCCATCGAACCGAAGATATATCTGCAAAAACAACAGCAGATCACCTATTAAGCATTCCACCAACTTAGCTACAATACACAAACATACAACATTTCATTCATATAAATCACCATTCTTGGTGAGGACCACCATTTTCCGGTTCAATCCCTGCCAAATCCTCCTAAATCCACTTAAATTTCAACTGTGGTCAAATCACCCTTTTGTCCAGAGAAAATCCAGAAAACGACACCATTTTCCCATGGAAAATCCAGCAATTCAGGGCTGGCAGTCCGCGGCCCGGAACCCGAACCCCACGGGCACCGAGCGATCGATTCGTGCCACAGCCGCTTTCAACGGCACCTGCGAGACGGATTCGCATGGGTTTATGGTAGATGTGCATCCATAGAGATATACGTCTATACTTAAATGTATATGCATATAACTTATGCATGCATAGAATATAAGATAAAATAATATCATATTATGATAAACATGATATAATATTATATAATATTATATGATATTTTATAAGATATAATATGACATAAAATAATGAACAATAAACTGAAATAATATAACAAAATAATAAAAATATAATATGATTTAATATAGCATGGAAAAAACATATGTAACGGTAGTTAACTAGATTTAAAAACCAACTAGTAACTAGGGGACACCACCTTGTTTAGTGCGATGATTTACCTATTGAACATGGTGATTTTCCAGTTCGCAAACTCTGAAATGACTAGAGGGTATGATACTGTTCCTATCAGAAATGGAGCTTTAGCTCAAAAGAAATTGGCAGAACAAATACGGATTTAGCTAACCAGACAGGGTTTTAACATGTTCGCTGCAACCCTGACGTTGCGCCACGTCTGACTTCGGGTGGCCATGAAGATAAAGTTGATGTTATTACCCCAATCAACATATTGTTCATAGGGGGTGGCAAAATTTGATCCCTTATAAAGATAAAGTTGATGCTATTACCCCAATCAACATATGGTTCGGGGGGGTTGCGAATTTTGATCCCTTATGAAGATAAAGTTGATGTTATTACCCCAATCAACATATTGTTCAAAGGGGGTGGCGAATGCTGATCCCTCATGGAGAAAAAAAATGATGTTATTACCCCAATCAACATATTGTTCATAGGGGGTGGCAAATGTTGATCCCTCATGAAGATACAGTTGATGTCATTACCGTAATCAACATATTTTTCAGAGGGGGTGACGATTTTTGACCCCTCATGAAGAAAAGTTGATGTTATTACCACAGTCAAGATATTGTTCAGAGGGGGTGGCGAATTTTAATGTGATGATGGTCATGCTGTGATGATGTGGTTGTGATGATGATGATGATGATGATGATGATGATGGTCATGACGATTGTAAGTGTGGAGCAACGTCCGGGTTGGGGCGAACATGTTTTAACTGATTTACCCCAGGAACTTTTGGAATATCATGATGGATTTATGCTGATGACGTCACATACTTCACGAGGAAAAAGTGGGACTGGTGCAACAAAGATGGGAATAAAAAGACGAAAATGATTATACACCTCCAACCCAGCTCCCCCCAGGAAAGCAACAATAAATTGGGGGCCCAATTCTTCAAGTTCTGCAAAGTCTCGAGGGGTCTCAAGTCATCTAGTTGGAAGGTTTAACTGGTTCAACTGGTTCAACTCACCCCCAAAATCTGCTCATCCATGAGTAGTGTGGGTTTGTCCGGCACTCTTCGTGACCGGCTTGTGCGTTTGTTGGTTTTCTCCTGAGAAATCTTTGCCATCCAGGTACTGTTTGGTTTGGACCCAGCCCACCATATTGGTTGATAGGTACCCTCTGGTGTCATGGGAGAATCCTCGAAGGATTCATGGTGGATTCCATGTTTGACAGAGGCGATTTCTATTTTTTGATGAGAAAAAAAGCAAAAAAACAAATAGCTGGGATAACTATGATGTAATCATTCATAAATCTTTGTTGAGCGCCAGTTTTCAAACGATATATCATCTGGTTATTTAACATAGCCATGGAAAATGACCATTTTTAATAGGTAATCCATCTATAAATGGGCCATTTTCCATGGCTATGTTAAATAACCAGAGGGTATATTTGAAGTCAGGTCAGCAGGATGTACAGCAAGCAGCCCTTGATGGCTGCAGGCTGCTGTTTTTTTTGCTTCCCTCGGCAAAATAGCCAAATGTGCGCAAAGTCAGAGGAAAAAAACAACATGTTCATGTTCATCAAGGATTAAAACATGTGGGGGAGTATACCCTAGCATTAAAGTGATGCAGTGACGCTAATAGTATCACTGCCCCCATCCTCCCATGATTAAACTGGACCCCAGGCCTCTCCTGGTTCATCGTAGTTCTCCCATGAATTACAACAACCTGGCCTGGTAAACGTTTACAGTTTGCGAACTGGAAAATGGATGAAAATGGCCCATGTCGAAATAGTTGATTATGTTGATTTACCCAGCTCTAAAATGGTGGATCTTTCCATAGTTATGTAAACGTTTACCGAAGGGAAACTGAAATATTCAGACTTGCTTTGCAGGATTCTTGCCTTCACCAGGAAACCAAAACTTTCCCACCTTGTCTCATCCTTTTGGCTAGTTGACGGTTGAACCAGCAATCTCAAACTACTCGTCAGATTTGACCATCAGAAAAAGGATTGACACAAATAAAACCATCATGAATATCCATCAATCAAAACTGTCCCTCGTTTAAACCCAAGAGACGCTGAATACCACCGTGGAAAACACACAAAACTAGAATACAGGCATAAGGAACAATCATGATATAATGATATGCATACTCCCCAAAGATAAGTTTGTAGGAATACGTACAGTACCCCCTCGCCAAGCCACATGTTTTGGATGGTTAAACCACCCTGTGCTGGCAGCCATATCTTGATGATCCCATCAGAAATCTCATCAAATCCATTCTGCTTGGTGGTTGAGCCCTACCCCTCTGAAAAATGATGGAGTCAGTTGGGATGATGACATTCCCAGCTGAATGGAAATTCATAAAAGCCATGTTCCAAACCACCAACCAGCATTTTTCCTGCTTAACTCATACCATTTTCTGTTCGTCAAATCATCAGTTTCCGGTCAAATCCCCGGCGTAAACCCCTGTCGGATCGGAGGGGCACCGTCTTGCCGGCATCGTTCACCGGGACGTCGCTGGCGAAGCGGCGTTCGCCCAGGTTGCCACTCCAGTGGATCCTGGTGGCGAAGTCGTTTTTTTTTTCGACCATGATTTATATGGAAAAACACGGTAACAAGAATGATAAAGAAAAAAAAAAAATATATATGGATCACAATTAACAATATATCATATAACAACAAATATTCTTGTTTAGATCATGAAACAAAGAGTTATAACTTAAGTATGGTAACAATTATGATCCATTGATAATGAAAGGAACACTAATACTTAGAAGAAGAGATAGAGATAGGAGAAAGCAAATTCATACAAGGCATCCCCTTTCCGGATCTTCCGGATGTGGGATCTACATCTGAAACTTGGAGATCAACATCCAGCTGGCAGAACATGCTTGGCGCTGTCAAGCATTTGTATGTAGTAGTAGGTGTACAAAAACACTCTGATACATACTTATATACCAGATTTCATATAACATTGCACAGTGCATATATATATATATATATATATACGTGGAATTATCAAAACAATATTATACATGTTATTTTCCAACCATCTCTGAACCATGGACCATGATCCCTTCAGCCAGGCTCATCCCTGCTGTGGCCAGGATGGGGCCCCCTTCAGTTAGCGTGAGCCGTTGCCGCTGTTAAGTGGCTGAAATCTATGGTTTAAGGTAGATATAATTAATGTTAATGGGGGTTATAATGGCTTATAAACCAACTTGTAACTGGGGGGCCCCATCCTGTACCGAGCAGGTACCTTTCTGACCCTGCCTCGCTGCCTCGGCTCTTGAGACTCTTAATCTCAATCTTCCGCCATCGAGAAGCAGATACACTATGATTGGGCACTTGGTTCTTCTTCGGGTTAGGATGGATCAGGAACCTCAATAATCGTTGGAAGGATATCTTCAGCATCGCATCGGTTCGCTCTGACGCAGGTGAGAGTAACTATCCCGTATACTAAGCCACATCATTCCAGGGTTCGGTCGCAGTGAGGTCCTTATCACATTTACCCAAAATGGGGGATTCAAGTATAGTTAATCTATATAGTTAATGGTTGTTGAAAATGGATTAGTCAACCAACTTTTACCCCTGCCTCACCTGGCAAGACTGAACCAATCAAA
>CAMXCT020003246.1:83100-118100 GCA_947184155.2 Cladocopium goreaui
ACATAGCAAGAATACATATGTTAATGAATATGTGCAGGTACACTGTATGTGTATATATATATATATACATGGAATCATGATACAGCTTAACAGCGCCGAGAAACATAAATATATTGCTCAAGGAAAAAATAGACAATGATAAGTATCTTTTCATGAACAGCTTGAATGGGGCTCAGAAGTAACAAAACATCAACACACGAATCCCAGTCTCAAACCCTGCACTGTATCTCACCTTTTTGCATCTTCTTGCAATGTGTGTGTGGACTTCTTTTGGCGAGTACATTCGTTCACAGTCACAGTGGCCATGTTCACTGGATCGACCCTTAAAAATAGATGGTCAAAAATACTAATCCCATCCCCAAAACATGAAACACACCCAAAATAAACGTGGTTTAAGAACAAGGGATTGCATGCTAGTGACCGGTACTTAGAAGTTGATTCACAAACCTCATTAGATATAGATATATCTACTATGACACCAAGTCGCTGGAGTTGTGAACGCACCAACTTAGCAAATTGGGGCCCTTGTGACACACACACACATATATATATATATACATATATATTTATTTATACACATATATATATATATACATATATATATATATACACATACATATATATATATATATATATATTGGGACACAGCCATGGGTGTGGGGTACGATTTTGGACACAAAGATAGATTGCCTTTTTGTGCTACCCACCAGACCATTCCTTGGGTCAATCATCTCGAGTCACTTGCAATCCCAAAATGACCAACTTGGTGGGTTGATCCAATGAATTCCATTGCTGGTACCAAAAAACAACTCTCGTTGGGCTTCATTATCCATGTGGCTCTCTCCTTAAAAAACAAGGGATACCCAAACATCGCATTTTTTTTCTAGGAAACCAAGTCGAAGCCATGTCAATCCATGTCAGGGCAAGTACGATTGGTCATAACTGAGGTGAACTAGCCCACTCATCATTCCTGTAGTGAACCACTGCTACAGTACTATTTCCAAACAAAACAATGTCATTTCTTAGCTTTTCCTAAAAACACCGCAGACATGTTCTACTGGGCTATTTGTATGAAAACAACATGAAGGTACCAGACGCGTTTGGTCGCTGCTGTGGCTGTGCTCCTTGCTGATGCGTCACGTCTTCGAAGTGTCGCATCATGCTCTCCAAAAGGTTGTGTGTCTCCACAGCAGTTCCTTGCCTCGAAATAATCTGGTTGGTGGTTTTAACCCCTCTGAAAAATAATGGAGTCAATGGGAAGGATGACATCCCATATATAATGGAAACATAAAAGCCATGTTCCATTATTTATTAATATATCCCATTAAAAACACCATTAAAAACACCATTAAAAGCCATGTTTGAAACCACCAACCAGTAAGACAAGATCTGGATGGGTGCCCAGATCTATTTCTCCACCGGTTTGGACCGACATCATCACCGACTGTTAGATTCCGCAGCTTGTTCCTGTCCTTTCAGTCGGTCTCGGGTGACACCCATGGAGTCTAATGGGATACATAATATACCCTCTGGTATACTAACATACCTGTGGAAAACCACTATTGCTTAGTAGGTAAATCAACTATTTTCATGGCAATGTTCAATAGCAAACTGTTAGTTTTCCAGAGGTAGTGGAAAATCACCGGAACTACCCAGCCTACTTTTTCCAACAACCCGCCGGAAATTTTCCCACTGGGTCTCCCTTGCTCAGTCACAGAGAAGATCACTTCGGAGCCCGCAGGCCAGTCCAGAGGTCTCAGTGCTGAAACTCACAACTTATGGCCTTGAAAAAAGGGCCTTAAATGGGATGAAATGACTCCTGCAACTGGAAACTAGTTGGTGAAACATATCTTAAATGAGGTTTTCTGAGCCAATGAAATAACTGGCTAATTCTAGGGCTGTCATTTTTAGTTCCGCACGGGTTAGATCAATTAAACACTCTTGGTCTTCTATAGAGATGGCTTTTAATAGGTCATAAACCACTTAAAATTCCTGAGATGCACTTCTAAGTAGTTATACTGGATAGGTTTCACCAGCAAAAATTGGGACTTGACCACGGAAGTTTACACCACTATGAGGAACTGTTCAATGGGGCCTGTTACCATTTTGGGGAGTTGTAAGATAGAGATCATGGTGGGCGATTAAGCCAATTTAGAAACTTACAAACTGGTTGGTGTTTGTGAGGTGATATCGTAATTGGATGTAGTGGGAATACGATCACCATGGCTTTTAACTATCAGTTCTTAGGAACTAGAAATGGGATAACATGTGCCAATATAGAACTGTGCTTAACCAGATCAGAGAGGTTTACAACTTCAGTAAGACGGAGATACCAACAGAAAAAAATATGGAATATAACCAACCAGAATGGGAATACACCACTGATGATTAGTTACTAATTGAAAACTAGTAACTAACAAAATCAACCCAAAATAATTTAACCAATGCAAATCCAAAATAGGAATAGTTCACCAACGATGAACTTGTAATATTTAGTAACTAGACAGTGCAAGAAGTGGGGTTAGGAGACTTATCAACCAGCATCATCCTGCCGTGGATTGTAGCCCCAATTGTCTAGTCTAGAAGCACCGAAGCGTCCACCAGGGCATCCACGTTCGGAACTCCACTTGCTGAGATGGCTGTTCAATACGATAACTTAAGATGTCCCATACTAAGCTTCCTAAATTAAAACAGTAAATGTTCCATTGACCTTAGGGGAATTCCAAAAAACATACTTCAAGATACCCCCAACCGAAGTTAGTCCTGTTTTTTGTTTTTTTTACAGCAATCCGGAGGTGTCCTAAGTCATGGGGGTACCACCATGGTTTTACATTGGGGATCCACCATGAAATCAACCAATCAACCAACTAATCATCTTCGCCTTTCTGTTGAAAACAGTTCCATTTACTTACATACATATCCGGAACCAAAAATATATGCCCAGTTTTGATTTCACGGGTTGTTCTTCACTGCGGAGATTAGGATATCACACTGCCCAAGAGTTAAAGATTGGTCCCATCTTGCAATAACTCAGAAACTGCTTGAACTCAGCCAATCCCTCACTGGGTGCGTTCGAAAGTTTCAGTTTGCCCCCTCTTTGTTGGTTGAAAATGTGGCAGACCCCCAGGTCTTGCTCACCGCCGACTTGGCCTTGCCCTCTTCTCTCTGCAACCTCGCCGCCTCCATCATCTCGCTGGGCGCTGATAAAGTGGCACTCTCCAAGGGGACTAGCTCCTGGCGCTGGGCAATGGTGAAGTGGCCTCCGCCTGCCATCTGCTCCAGGGCTTTCAACCTCTGGGTCAAGACGTCGGCGGCCGCCGAGACCCTGCCCTGGACCAACAGGTCCTAAGCAAAACAGAGGGTCTGGGCCTCTCGCCCCATAGGCCCTGTCATCTTCCTCTGAATCCGATAGTATTGGGTAAATATCGGGGGGATGCTGGAAAGGTCCAGCAGCCAAGGTTGGCCCAATTGCTGGACCACTGCGCCCTGCATGAACTCTGTGGTGTTCAATGTCAGAGCCCCAGGGTACTTCTTCCCACACCGCTTTTACCCGCGCCTCCTCTCCGAAGAGGTGACCTGGGTCTCCTGGTGAGCTGCTGCTCCCCGCGTGTTTTTCGGCCTCCACCCTAAGGGCAACAACTGGGCAGCAAACAGCCTGGCCCTCAGCAAGCAAATCCTGCTTGGATATTCTGTTGCCACATGCCCTTTCAATGCTGAGCCACTGCTTCATGTTTGAGATGATGTCTTGAAAAGGGAACCTTTCTGCCCCAAATGATGTATAAATTCATGGGGGTCCACAATTCCCTCTGGTAAGTTAACATAGCTATGGAAAATCATGTTTTCTTATGAGTAAATCAAGTATAGATATAGAGATAACAATTTTCAATAGATCATGTTAAATTACCAGAGGGTAAGAAACTCGGTAGAATGTCCATAGCTAGTCTTAAGCCAGTTCCTACAAGGTGGTGCCCCAGTTCGTTAGCTAAGTTGACGCAGATAACTTGGTTAAGTCGGGTTGATTAGGGAAATAGAAGTCGGTTTATAAGCCAACAAACATCACTGGGGGGGCACCACCTTGTAACCAGTAAACTAACTCTTGATGACCAATAAAAACCTGGATTGTCTTAAGCCATAAAGCAGTGGATGAAACCATGAGAAATAAAAAACATCATCAAAGCGAGGTAAATGGGGATTAACCCACTGTTAACTCACTTATTTCATATTAATATCATTACAATTATACTAATAAAACGAAGGGTAGTGGAGACTCCAGGTATATACATATATTATATGTATATACCGGGGGTCTCCACTACCCTTCGTTTTTGGGGTCGTTTGCAAAACACATCTTTTTTGGGTACGTTTGATACTTTGCGGGGTCGTTTCATTCAAAAAAGGCCTTTTATCTTCCAAGCAGGTGCTGGCTATATACAATAAGCATTACTAAGCTAAATCATGTGAGCGTTTTGTGCTTGTCCTGTCTGATGTTGGATCAGGCACCCTCACACATCATTCAGACCCAGGCGCATAACTAAAACTTCCCGGCTGAACAACTTTGGATCCACAATTCGTGTCGAAATATAAAACTTTCGCCTGCTTTTGACGGATGGACGGACGGACGTGAAAAAAGGTGCGTTTTTGTTTAAAAAGTCCTTTTGGTTCGGACGGGTCCAAACTGGACGGAAATTTCCATACTTTGGACGCATTTTTCCGTACTTTCGGACGCCGTCTGGACGGCCCTCAGCAAAAAAAGGAAAAAAAAGGTACGTTTGAAAAAAAAAAAGGCCTTTGCATGTTTGTGTTGTATGGGCAAATCTTCCAAGGACAATTCTTCACCAAAATTGAGCAATGCACCCGTATGTTCGCAACTGAGTGTTGAGACCGATCCTCATGCGTGCAATAATGAAAGAGCGAAGCGCGTCCAAAAATCAAAGCAAGGAAGATCGAAACCATGGCACCAATCACATAAACGAGAACGAATACTTTGGAAATCTTTGCTCCTGCACCTTCAAGCAGCCAAAATAAAAATTGCACCTGCAACAATGAATTGCAAGTTGGCAATGTGGCACATTTATTGATTTCCACAGTTTCAGCTGTACCTCCATGAGTGAACATCATTAACATGCAAAAAACAATAATCCCTTCCTCCTAATACTAAACGTCCCCCCCTATTACTAAACACGGCATGTAGTTTTTAGTATTAGGGCGGTATTTAGTATTAGAGAAACCTATTAATAAAATTAAACCCTTAATAATATAAACTATTTTTTCCGATCTCAAAATCAATTAAATTTCTTTATAAGGCGATTAAAATAGTGCCAAAAATTGGATTTCGAAGCTTCCCCCTAATACTAAATTAAAACCCTTAATAATAAGAAATATTTTTTCCGATCTCAAAATCAATTAAATTTCTCTATATAACGCGATTAAAATATTGCCAAAAATTGGATTTCGAAGCTTCCCCCTAATATTATATTAAAACTCTAAAAAATAAAAACTATTTTTTCCGATCTCAAAATCAATTAAATTTCTTTATATAACGCGATTCAAATATTGCCAAAAAGTGGATTTCGAAGCTTCCCCCTAATACTAAATTAAAAACCTGAATATTAAAAACTAAAAAAATCGGACGGACCCTAATACTAAACACCCCGGGGTGAACTAGTTTTTAGTATTAAGGGGGAAAACCCACAAATGGTAGGTTGATTTTAAAATTGTTTTCTAAAGGGGATCAATTAAAAGTCAAATTGGCCAAACTGAAATTTTCCGAAACTGGAGATGGACACCTGTTTTTAGTATTAGGGGGACGATTAGTATTAGGAGGAAGGGATTACTTGATTTCAAAAAAAAGTACAATCGGAAAAAAAAATGCAATTTTTCGTGAAAGACGCCCAAAAATTAAGGGTCGTTTGAGAGTCAAGGTATATATATATATTATATATATATATACATAGATAAACATAATTAGATAATTATATAGATACATCATATTTAGTAGTGGATGGTTGCGCAATCCCGCACCAGTTGACAAATGGACTTATCCCATGATTTATGGGGTTTCCACCATCCTTTTGGTGGTGCAGGATTTCGCAACCATCCACAGTACAACCCCCTAGTTATAAGTTGGTTTATAATCCCCATCAACTATAGATAATATTAAGTTAGATCAGATACTACATAGGTACAAAATATTATATATAATCCCCAATCCCCATCAACTATAGATAATATAAATTGTCTTCGATAAACTATAGATTCTGGATACATAAATAGTTATATATATATATAGATGCATCATATACTTGCTGGTTGGTGGTGCGATAACCATCTTGAAAAATATGACTTCATCAATGGGAAGGATGACATCCCATATATGACATGGAAAATAAAAAAATGTTGGAAACCACCAACCAGTGAACCGTTATTCCTCACTATTAATAGTTATTAACCATCACTAACCACTATCATTCACCAATTATAAACCATTATTAACCAATATTAACCATTATTAATCAGTAACTAAGCTATTGAAAATGCTGATTTTTTCCTTTTACCGTTCTAAAAACCACGGCCCAACGGCGTCACCCGGATGACTCACCAAACCTCTGCCGCGCCGAGTCGCCCCGTGGTATTGGCGACGCAGCCGCTCTCATCTGTCGCTTCGATGGTCTTGGCCAATCGTAGCCTAAGATTTGGGGGATCTGTCAATGGCCATGACGAAAAGGAACCGATTGAGGACGGAGGTACCTACCGCCATATATGTTTGGCCTATGTAAGGGGATATCCCCATAAAATATGGCCTTATATGGTACTAACGTACCTTCATTTTAGGAGCCTGAAATTCCCATTGAATCTGGATGTTCCCCCGAACAAAAGCCATGGGAAAATGGAGTGGTTTAAGGGAACATCTACAGGAAACCATGGTTGTTTACCATCAAATTTTCCCATCATTCAATTCTGTGACATAGGAAAATGGTGATTTAATATTCCCATTTTGCTCCATGGTGCTGGAATATGTATCAACATTACCCCCAAAATCACAAGAAAACGTAGGTAAATATACCAGCACCATGGTTCTCATCTGGGATGGATGAAAAACACAACAAAACGGTGATTTCTATATGGAGTTCCACATATAAATGGATTATAATCCATTATCACTATGGTAGTTTATTGACTATAACTACATAAAAATATGTTAGTTTATTATAATCCATATTATTGTAATCCATTTATATCCATTTATAACCCATGTTTTTATAACTACTTGGAGGATCATCTGACGATAGGTATCCTACCGGCTATCATCCATTGGGGGAACTGCATGGGGCCTGGGGACCTAACCACAGGGTGGCGGTCCAGTTGGTGAGCCAAGTTGGTGCAAATAACTCCAATGCCTAGGACTTCTGGTGAATATATCACATCTAAACTAGCTAATTTGGCTTCTAATGCTGAATATATCATATCTAAACTAGCTAATTGATTGTAAAGCAGCTTAAAACTGGGGTGGCACCACCCTGTATGTCGCTGGATCACCTGGGTTTTAAGCATGAGAATTAGGGATGCATGATGCAACATCATTGACCCAGTAAACACAGGGATTTATTTCTATCCCGGAATTAAATGATGGGCCAATTAACAGGAAACCCTTATACTTGGCTATATAGAATCGGCTAGAAACATATGATTACCTGTAGATTTTTCCAAGCCAGTCCATTGATTATATCCACTTATATCCACTATTCACAAGTCCTGTACTTCGATTCCTGTCCGAGAGCTGGTAAAGCATCTTCACTTCAATGTCTCAGACCCATTTGACCGCTCTTATCGCTTCTTCGAAAATATTGGCTTGCTTAACAGGGTATTGATGGCCACATCCCCATTAGCGATTTGCCCTGCAGCAGCTCTGACCAGCATGAGTGCGCGGCGCCACCCTCCAAAGTGGTGAACCAAGAACTGCTCAATGGCTGCTTGAATATTGAGTCTTAGGTTTGCAGTCCGTAGCCACAGCAAATAACTGTGTTGCCCATGCCGCTCTTGGCCGCTGCTTCGGGTCAGCAAATCGCCACCTGGCTGGAACTGACCGGCTCCGGGTTCACCACTTGTCATCGCAGCGAATAGCCACAACACAAGGGACGCTGCTGGAAATGCAGGTGCTGCTCTCACGAGCCATGTGAAATTTGTTGGGGCAGGTTCTGAATACTGATAAGCCGTGAGAAACCACTTAATGTCAACCCTGGATCAATAAACCCCTCAACTGTTTAATTGGAGGGTACTATTTAGGCATCATATTATGACTATTGGGGGAGCCCTAATTAATAAACCATGGTTGACATTAATCCGAGGTTGACATTATATGAGATTATATGGGTGTATATGGATATTGTATGGAATTATATGGATATTATATGCATGTTATATGGATATTCTATGGGATTACAATGAATTATATGGGTTTATATGGGGAACCAACCGCAAAACCAACACCATCTCAAAGCAAATGATCCAGTTAGATCACCGTCTCGAATCTGAGCAGGATGGCCCTCGAAGTACATCTGCTTGGTGGTTGACCTACCCCTCTGAAAAAAAATATGACTTCGTCAGTTGGGATGATTATTCCCAATATATGGAAAAATAAAAGCCATGTTCCAAACCACCAACCAGAAATTGACGCAAATTCTCGTCTTTGATGAATATGATATTGCATTTGTTGTAGTTTTTTTAAAGTGGGGATACACCATAAAAACACTGGGATACGAAGAAGTGGTTGGAATATGTTGGAATGACCTTTCCGGAATGTAGGACAAACAAACAATGCTCATGATGGTGATGACGATGAAAACGTCAACATAAACTGGAATCCACTTTCGAGTAGGAATCACCCGGCTTGGTGAACTTGTTCTGATTCTATTAAGCATTCTAAGCATAGCAACAGGCTCTTTCACCAAGGAACCATGTCTCCTGAATGGGAGCGCCAAAGGTCGTCAACTTGGCGAGGGCGCTTGGCGGCTTTCAAGGGGACATCTCCATGGCTAATAGATCGGCCATTTCAGGTGCCCAAACTCAAGGTACTGTCAGTGACTGTATCAATAATCAACCTCCATTTTTCGAGGTATACTGGTATACCACCCATAGTGATCTTGGAAATGATTTACTGGTTGGTGGTTTCAACCCCTCTGAAAAATATTAGTCAGTTGGGATGATTCTTCCCAATATATGGAAAAATAAAAGCCATGTTCCAAACCACCAACCAGTTGGGAATGATTTACAATTGGCTTTACTACATGAATTCGATCTTTTGGAGCTATCCCAACTTAGCCCTCAATTCACCTAGACCTTCGAGATTGGTGACGCAGGAATCATAAGTGGCTTACAACCCCAGTTAATTCAATACAAGGTGGTGCCCTGTGGTTAGCCAAGTTCGCTTATAACTTGGTAAATTCTAGGGTTTCTGGGAAATATAACTATAGCTAATTGAATAACTCCAACTTCACTATGCTTTATGGTAAATATATCTACTGTATACTATTCCTATGGCTTAGAAACCAATTTATAACTGGGGGGCAGCAGATTGTAGGGCCTGCAAGTAGGGCAAGGTCCAATTACAGCTGGGGGTGACCTCATCCGTTTACGATGGGATGAACCACCAAGTGAGTAATACCATCTGGTAATAACCTATAGAAATAGTGGTTTAATCAATAGAAATGGTGATTTATACCCTCTGGTAATTTAACATAGCTATTGAAAATGTACCATTTATAGTTGATTTACCTATTAAACATGGTGATTTTCAATAGCGAACTGTTAGTTTACCAGAGGGTAATTATGCATTGTACTACGGGATAAGGTACTGTAATGCATTTACATATACTATTGTGGATGAAAGAAATCCTGAGTTGATACGTGGTTCATCCAATCAATTAGAGGGTTTCAACCATCCTTTTGGTGGTGCAGGATTTCGCAACCATCCACTGTAGCATACATATCCAACTAAGGATTACCCAGGATTATTTCCTGCTTTCAGGTGGCTCGCAACATTTCCCTGTCTGTGGTTTTGTGGCAATATGTATAATTACAAATGATTACAAGTGTATGTATGTATGTAATGTAATGTAATGTAATGTAATGTAATGCAATGCAATGCAATGCAATGCAATGTAATGTATATGTATATATATATGTGTGTGTTTAAATATGCATACGATATATCATATATACATTGCTATATACATTGATATACTGAAACCCAATTGACTTCCCTGTCATAAGATTTTGAAATGGTCATCCACAAAGCCATGACAAGGATGTTGATATTGAACAACAGCAATCTGGCAAAAAAACTGAAAATAGCTGTTGTCATCTGGCCATTTGGGGATGATTCCCTTTACGCAGAATCATTCCAGTGACGTCACGACGGGAGGTCATTATCAAATTCAACCAGAAAGAAACGGATATCTAAGAGTCTATGTATATATATATATATGGGTATATATAAATTTATATATATATATATATAATATATATATAATTAAATATATAATTATATATATATAGTTAAATATATATGCATATATAAACACATGGGTGTATATATATATATATGTATATTTGACAATCCATCGGTTTCTAAACATTTTTGACCAATCAACATGGCCTCTTTCCAAAAACCCATGAATAGGAGATCATCACAGGAAGCTGAGGAGTTAAACGGTACCAGGTACAGCAATGACCTGTGTGCTGAAGGGATATGACCATGACAATGTTGGTTTAACAATGAAAAAATAAGGTTTAAGTGGGGATGAAACCGCGAAATAGTGGTTTAACTGGGGATATCATTTATCATATATATATATAGTTGTTGATAATTGGATCGGTCTTGTTGGGACAATCGAAACCAGCTATTGATCTCATCGTTTGCTACCCCAAACATGAGGTTGTTCTATAAATGAATAATATATTAATATCAATTCATTGATATACATTAATAAAATTTTAATATTCACTAATAATATCCTATTTTTCTATAAACATGATCCCTTCAGTCAAGGGAGAAGAGGGCTTCTTTGTCGATCACTGGGTCACTAGGGATTCCAAACGGAAGATCCTTTCAGCGAAGAACCGATGGTATGCAAGGCTATCACTTTTTTTTGGACAAATCAACGGCCATTTCAGGAACCGATTGATTGGAGGTACCTACCATATATATCCATATATAACGCCTATTTTTCAGGCCTATGTAAGGGAATATCCCCACACCATATGGCCTTATATGGTACAGTACCTCCATTTTAGGATCCTGGTATTCCCATTGAATAAAGTTGTATTTTGTTCTTTCAAATCAAAGAATAGAAGAATATGAATACAGTAATAATGATACATATGCTTCGAAGTTTTTTTGCTTGTAAGATACTTGTAGTGACACATGGAAATGCGACCACCGATAACAAGTGGTATAGCAGTTGGGGGAAAGCGACAAACATGTGGACATTCACAAAACGAAATGGCCAACCATAGATAAACCATAAAACGTTGTATACTTGCAGACACTTACCACAAGACACTCCACTCTGAACTGGGTACAGTGCCCCCTACTCTAACAAAATTGGTTTGTAAGCAGGTTAACTTCTGGGTTCATGATAGAGATACATCGAAATAGCATGAAATAGCGCTAAATGGGCTAAACGTTAAACCAAGAAACATAACTGGGGGGGAACCATCTTGCAGAGTACTATATGCCTATTCCTGGCAAACAAAGTCAACCATCAAACTACTTGTAACTACCCAAACAAGGACCACCGAAAGGTGGGGACGGTGCCATCAAAACATCCCAAGCTTAGCAGAGACCAACCATTCTTTCCCAAGCTTTAGCATTGGTTACTGATGATCCGATAGTAGGTATGGAGTAGGCCTACTCCAAGACATTCCAAGACCACAAAATCCGAAAAGGATCCGCCTTGTTCCAGAGGGTCTGCTCTTCCACGTAGACGTATGCCTGCCAAACGAAGGGTTTTGGGTAATGGCTGGCAAAAAGTCTGCAGCATTTGGACAAAGCAATGGAAATTGGAGATCATGTACATCATTTCTTGGGGCACAAATACATTTTGTATCCGGGTTGAAATTTTTGGGGAGACCTCGTACAGGGACTTTGTAGCTACAATCCAAGGGGACACAGGGTCAAATAGCAACACGGTTGCTACAAGATGTGTTTCTTATGAAACCATTAACTACTACAAAATGATTTTGCGTTTTCAAATGCTCTCCAATGATGCAAAATCTGGCAGCTACAAAATGTAATTCCAACACTGGCCATTTCCGCCCAAGGTCTCAGTTTTCCCGAAAAACTTACTAATATAAAGACTCTATAGCGGCCACAGGCCAATGCATTTTGTAGGGGAAATGGATGGAAATGGCATCCTGGACCATTTTGCAATGATTTCAGGTGAACTTTTTTGCGCCCACTGACGCATCAACTCGTGGTCGGCAACTAACCTTTTTTCTTTCTTTAATCTAGTCAGGTTGGATGTAATCTAGTCATGGTTACCCTGCAGTAGTTTAAGATAGCTATGGAAAATCATGGCCAATCCTTGCTACCCTGCAAAAATAATAGATTCTTAGCTGTGGAACGTAGATCCATTGATACCAAAAGACGAAATTCGACACCGCCGACGAGCCTGAGCCTGATGGACCCCACTTGCCTGACTCCGTCGTCCAAGTTCCGGGCATCCCGCGAAAGGTGAGCGGGACTGGCGGACTGGCACATTGAGGTTCACCCTCCAGAGAGGCACGAGGAAGTGGGCGGCTCCATTGAGAGAGGCTGCACAGCACTTGATGATTCCGCTTCGAACGACCTTACGGCCGATCGAGCAAGAAACGCTGCGCATAGTCGCACCGCCAGCCCATCACCATGAACCCAGGGGAGTCCATTGTCTTCCTCATCAGATTGTGGAGCCATGACGCCTAGCACCCACGTAGAGGGGTCATGAAAACCTTCCCTCAGACTAGCATGTCCAGAAGATCTGCCTTGCCTAGTAATCCAGAAGATCTGCTTCGTACATGCGGAGTCCAGTGGCTTTGGACTTCCTTTCATGGTCCTTGTATTTGGCCCAACATAGGGTCCCCCCCCCCCACCCTTTTGCGTTGGGTGCGAGGGGTGGGGGGGGGTGCGGGCGGAGGAGGCTGGGGCTCTCAGTGGCGCGCTGGTGCCCACAGGCGCTGAGAACTCTCCTGGCTGTAGCGGCTGTCTCTATCTCAAAAGCTGATGCGTCCACCTTGATGTGCAAGTGAGCGATAGGGCCCGTGAAGATACTTGCGACGGTCTGCTTGAACATAGCTTCCAGTCTTGCTCTGCCGCAAGCGCAATCCACCGTGCTTACGAGCGAGACGCCTGAGCTCTGGACGCCCATCTGATCTCCAGCGATGACTGACTCAGGCATTCTCAGTAAAGGGTTAAACTACCCATCTAAAATTGCCCTAGAATTCACAACTTTTAAAATATGTTGTCAATCGGTAAATCATTTTCAATGGGCAAGTTTCAATTGCTATGCTAAATTTCCGGAGGGTGCGGCTATAGTCCTCAACTGTTATTTCACTTAAGCTTATGATCTAATTTCAATATATTTCAATGATATGTTTCACCAACTAGTTGTAGGAGCTATATCATCCCCTTTATACATGGAAAATGGTGACCCTGGTGACCGGATTCGTCCCCATTCACTGGCTCCCTCTATACATGGATGATACCTATGCTATTCTAATTAGCTCATTGTAAGTGTTAAGGGCCATAACTCCTGGGTAAATTGTCATAATTCACCAACCTGAATCTTGCGGCCATGGCTTGGGATGATTCCCCACACATGAAAACCCATGGATTCCAGGTTTCGGGAGAACAGGCTTATCGAGAACTTATGAAATTTGCCCAGATAACTCTTGCTGTAACTCCAACATCTGATTTTTTCTCAACGTGAATTCAGACTGATTCGCAAGGACCACAAAAAACCAGACGATGCACTAAGGTTGCCGTTTGGGGATATCTAGATTACTATATCTCCTTTTTTGGGTGGTTTTATTTGTGGTTTCAAGTGAAATGTCCAATCTTGTTGGAACGAAACATGGTTCATTGTGAAACACAATCGTTCACTTCGCCATCGAACCTTAACTAATGATTCTAATTTCAAAGGACTACTTGCATTTACATATACAATTCAAACTGAGGTATGACATCCAATCCCATATGCTCCACATATATGGAATATGTATCAACATTTACCCCAAACATCATCCAAATGTAGGTAAACATACCAGCACCATGGAGCATCTGGGTAACCTAATTTAGCTCTGTAAATCCAGGTTTTGATCGTTACATAGGGGGGTTCGTCACCGCCGTATCAATTTATTGCCGTGTTGGGCTGTTGGGCTTTTACTTTAGATCGGCCTTTTTTCGGACAAACCCATATTTCAGAAAAAAAAACCTGAGTACATACTGTTGGTTGAATTGTTTCCACACAATTGTCCACATGTAAACTTCCACAACTTGGTTGTTTGTTGTTCATCTGCTTAAAAGAAAACGAAATAGCGGATAACGTATCATTCCATGTGTGTGTGGCTACAATCCATGCAAGTAAAGCAAGACGGTAGAACAACACCCTCCCCATACATCCAACTAAAATGGTTGCTTTTTGTTAAACCTCTGGTAAAGTAAACGTTTGCATAACGAACTGGAAAATCACCATGCTATCAATGGCTAAATCCACTTTTTTCTATCACCATTTTCAATAGCAAACTGTAACAAATTACCAGAGCTTACATCACCATTTCTAGTGGTTTTTCACCACCATTTCTATAGGTTGTTCATCACCATTTCTGTTAAGCTATGTAACAAATTACCAGAGGCTAACCTGCATTTAGGTTCCGTGAAACTCAGCGATTTCCACCTTAAGTCCCGCCTCCGTGTCGAGCACATAACCCTTCAACTTGATCATTGCCTGCGAGGATCATTGGAGATCTGCCAGGTGCCCCATATTTAGCTAACTTGGCTAAGTAGCTCCAAGGGTTTATGGGGCTTAAGGGAGAATTATTGTAGTCACACATCTAATTTAGCTATACTTTTATGGGGCTTGCAGAATTTACATTTCGAACATGTTTTTTTACACAACTACAAATGAGAACCATACCTTTGACTTGGGTAGTTGGGGGATAACTAAGACTAGGTGGCTATTGTAATTGGTGTGATTGTCTTTTGATTCATGGAAAAAACTCGATTATATACATTTATTATTATACATACATGTATTCCCTTGCCTCAAAGAGATAAAACACGGCAGCATTTCAGCACGCTGCACGACTCTGTTCAGGCACCAGTCAGCCATTTGAACGAGGACTGCAAGGGAATCATGGTTGCTCTTACAACTCCTCATGATATTCTCGATTTTCAGCACAGAATTGAGCGGAGAACGTGTCCCGAATACCTCGTCAACGAGGAAGGCAATCTCCTCAAGGACCATGAAGGAAACCGTGAATGATAATTCAGAAGTGATCCTCAAAAAAACATACTGTAGGTGCTGCTCCCCCAGTTATGTTTGTTGGTTAACAAAAACCATAGTAAGTATAGATATATCTACCATAAATCGTAGTTATTGTACGCCAATCAATGATGATAACATTCCAACCAACCAGTGTCATGTGGCATCCAGCTGATGCTCATAGAACCATGGCTGTCGCAGTGCCAGTTGCAGCGCTTCGCGGCTTTCATAGCTAGAAATCTAAGTGGTGTGGAATACCAAGCCATGTCCCAAGCACAAACAGCACCCACAAACATTTGCTTGTGCTCTACTTTGCTGTTTCGTTGTCCTTTCCAATTATAACAACTCAAGCTGACCAGGAGCCCATTCTGCAGGGTGTGAAACACATTCTTGATGCTACAATAGCCATCCAGCGAGTCGAGTGTTTACCAAGGGGGACAAACGCCTGTAATCAACCAAAAAAACTTGGCGTTGCCGATCTTAGATGCCCTTAAACCATCAAACAAGCGGACATATATATATATATGATAATATATGTATATATAATCAATTATATATATATAGAGCTTGGTTGATGATTGGCTATGGTTCATAGCTATGGTTTACAAACATCGTTCAGTCCACAAACATGGTTCAGTCCATTTGATGGCTATGGTATCAACCAATCATCAACGTCAAAAAACTGATGAGTAGCCATAGTTCTAAGCCAGCAACAAAAACAAGGGATGACCCCACGAAGCGGGACTTACTCACTAGGGTTATTAGCCGCTTTCAAAGTATATAGCTGGTTGGTGGTATACCTACCCCTCCGAAAAATATTAGTCAGCTGGGATGTTTATTCCCAGTATATGGAAAAATAAAAGCCATGTTCCAAATCACATCAAATCACCAACCAGATAGGATGATCCTCAAAGTGTCAACCACATTTAGCAACCCCGGACATCCGATGTCGGCGCCTGCTTCTTGGTCTCTAGACCGAAAGGCCTCTCGGGAGTTCCTTAAGGTGGTCGTCGCGCAAATCGGTCGTGCTCGGAATGTGAAGAAAAGATACAGTAGATCCACTTGTGGTGATGATATTGAAGTACAGCTTGAGTATTGTATAAGAATTCACTGTATACGAATGTGAGGGACCCTGGGCCTCAAGCTTTCGGATTCTTAACCAACTCTCGGGCTGTAGTTGTAGTTAGATTGGTTTATGAACCAAATGAGAATGGGTACAGTAACCATGGGTACCCGTAGGATTTTGTGCTGATTTCATGGGAATATGTTTTTGTTGGAATACAAAGGCACTATGATATGGGTATGTCTGAAAATGGTTTCTACGTCTAACCCCAGTACTGGCAATTCAAATGGGGAAAATGATCACCCATTGGCTTTTGGGGTGCTCTATTTTCAGTCACACCCAAAATTCTTTCGATAAATCTGCAAGAAACCCTTGTATTTATGTATGCATGGCAATATTTGACAAAAGCAAGGCTTCATGTTGGAACAATGAAGAAGAAACCATTGAAACGTGGTTAAAGCAATGTCATAAACTAATATAATCTACCCACGACTCAGAATGGTAAGTTTATACCACCCATTTATGGTGATGACTGGGGATGGTTTATGACATATGCAGGGGTGAAACCTGCAAATCTTCCCCTCAGCCTTTTGGAAAAGTGCAATTCTACAGGGGATCTTTTTGACACGGAAAGCATTGTCTAAGACTCATCGATTCCCGACACGGGTTAACAAAAAGGGTAAAAAAACAAAAACAAACCTCAAATCCATGGCATTATTCAGCAACAAACATGGTATTAACAAAAAAACATCAGATCCCACAGCAATAACAAAACATGGTATGCAGCAATGAATTCACCAAGATATGATGTGTGGATTTGGCTGCTGAGGGCTGCTTGGATTGATCATTGGCCATCTGCTCTTCCCAAATGTATTGCACAACACAAAGCAAATTTGAGGCCATTTAGGATGGTTTTCGGAATGCTAAACATCATTTTCAGGTCCTATAACTTGTCCTCATTGGATAGATTTCAGGGATATTTTGAAAGGAAATCCCATTTTTCCATCCATGCAATGAGGAATATCATTTGTGTTCAGATCCACATTTCAGGGATATCCCATGAATCTTGTCCACATTTTTCAGATTCCTGCAGTTTTCCCATCCATCCAATTCTGTGATATCCAGATTGATCCCCTTCCCAGTCATTGGAGGATCATCTTACTCAGTAACTGGTTGAAACCAAAGTCATGACCCATTTATATATATATATACCCTGTAATGTATCATAAAATATAAAATACATACATATATATATATATAATACATATAATATATATATATATATATAAATAAATAATATATACTATATAAATGTATATAAATATATGTATATATTTATACGTATGGGATAAGCCACGAATTGGGGACGAATCCGATCATCGTATGGTTTTTTCAAACAACCCACTTTGTCCATGGGATGATCCATCGGTTGCCAAAAAATGCCAGATGCATATGGAAATGATCATTAAATGGGATATTTACTGGGATATCAATGGATATAATCACTATATGGACAGTAAGTATGAAATTAATATGAATATCAGTGGATATTAATATGAATATAATCACTATATGGATATAATCACTATATGTTCACAAATGAAAACACAATTGTGTTAAAAGATTGGGGGATGCTATTTTTTATGATCCCAATGGATCCCAATGGATAAGATTCAGGGTTGTGTGGTAAAGCCATGTTCACACATGATCATTAATTGGGACATTTACTGGGATATCAATGGAAATTAATATGAATATAATCGCTATCTGATTATATGTATAATAAATAATATGTCCAATCTGACAGATACCCTGTAAAAGATGACCGATTCTGAGCTGGTTAGGAAGTAGATAATCCCATACAAAAAGACTATGTTTGATTAGTTAAACTTTATGATAAGAATATGACTATAGATTCTTCAAGCTAGATACCATCGTAAGTAGATAATCCCAACTATAGCTAATGATTTATCATGGTTTATGGTAGATATAACAAACTAGTTAATGGGGATTCTAATGGTTTATAAACCAACTTGTAACTGGGGGGGCCCATCCTGTAGTAGATAATCCCATTCATATCCTCATTTTCTAGGTCCTATAAAAATTCCTATTGTTGATGGTTAAGTTCCCCTTTGGTTGACGGTTACATAAGAAACCCTCTATAAATGGGATTATCAATCAGCTGGTGAACGTAGATCATCCATACCAAAAGATTGTTTTGGATGAGTTAAACTACCCATCTTTCTGATTGCCCTAGCCCCAACCAAATTCGCCCAGCTTCCAATTTCCATCACGCCCCAGATGAGGATGTTGCCTGGCCGTGCAGATGACCAGCAGGATATCCCGGTACTCAACCAGTCAGTGGCTAAGTCCGAACTATTTTTTGGGCATCTATCTATCCATCTATCTATCTATCTATCTATCTTTCTACCTATCTATCTATCTATTTATCTATCTATCTATCTATTTATCCCTCTGTCTATCTATCGATCTATCTATCTATCTACCTATCCATCTATCCATCTATCTATCTATCTACCTATCTATCTACCTATCTACCTATCTACCTATCTACCTATCTACCTATCTACCTATCTACCTATCTACCTATCTACCTATCTATCTATCTACCTATCTATCTATCTATCTTTCTATCTTTCTATCTATCTATCTATCTATCTATCTATTATGCCATAGACCACTGTGTTGTACTATGCTTACTTGAGATTGCACAGAATTGGAGTTTCTTCATGCCTCTGTGACCCTGTTCCAACATAAAAATCGATGTACGATCCTGCATTGCGGTTGATCCCCACCATTGGCGACAAGGATCAAAGTGGAACAACAAACAAACTAATGTGGTTAAAATAATGTCATAAACCAATGATTGGATCTATAAGCTTCCCATACTATCATGAATAGAGGATAATAGGAGGAAAATCACAGGATAATAATGGGATATCTAACTAATATGGGTAAAACAATGTCATAAACCACCCATGACTGGGAAGGGTAAACATACCACCCATAAACATGATTGGGGGATGGTTTATGACATTGTTTAAACGACATTATAGTGTTCAATAAACATCAGAAAATGATTCGTCATTACTGGCAATTCTGCTCATGTTATACACCCTGGAAAATTAATATATAGACCCTGAAAATCACCACCTTTTAATGGAAACTAGTCTTCCAACCCCTATCTGCCAGGGTCTGTGTTAATTTACCAGAGGGTAAAACCTTCAGCAACGCAACGTTTGGAAACGTTCGGAAAACCGCTATGGCTGGTGGCTCATCCCAGGAATCGCAGGTAAGATGGGGTCATCCGTTTTCATCCCAGATATCACTGAGGTGAACTAAGCTACTTATACCCCAGTTACATATGAAGTATCCCCAGTTATATATGGGATATTCACGGGTTATAACCCACTATTCGACAAACCAGGTAGCTTATCAGGTCTCCTGCCAAGTATAGTCCTCATCGTCGTAGATAAAGGTCAAAAACCCGATGTGAAATTGAACAAAAAACACACTCAATGGTACAGGATGGGGCCCCCAAGATAGCTAAGTTGCCTTGTAAGTGGCTTAACTATGGTTTATGGGTTATAATGGTTTATAAACCAACTTATAACTGCGGGGCCCCATCCTGTAACAAACCCAACATTTAAGGATAGACAATCACACAACCCTGATTATTAGCGTGTTCAATCACCTGATCAAAAACTGCTTTGAGGTTGTTTGAATTTTTGAAGGTAAAACCTCAAATTTTAATGGTTTAGGCATGTTTACATCGCATTTTCCCTGTCAAAATGTCTACAACTGGGGGTATACCAACCATTTCAGACACATCCACGTAGCAAATCAACATGGCTAGTTCTATAGTATATACATAAAATCTATGTACCCACATATCCATATCCCCATCTAGTTCTTGGTTTTATATACCCCTGAATTTCTGCCGCCCCACCATACCTCCCCCGCTCTCGATGGTCAACGACGTTTCTGACGGCACCTGCTTGAAGAATGCGATCCTGACCTCGGCCATGAACGGCTGAAAGTGTTGGGCCCCCGGGAGCTGTTCACGCTAAGGAAAGCCGTTTGGAAACCAGCGAAAAATGTGGGGAAACCATGGGAAACCATGGGAAACCATAGGAAAATCTGGGAAAATGTGGGTTGGGATTTATAGCTGATTTAATCTGATGTTTGATAGCTAAGTTGGTGCGTTTATAACTCCAATTTCACCATGATTTATGGTACGCAAATAACTATACTAATTGGTGGTTTCAACCTTCCTGAAAAATATTTTATAGTCAGATTGGATCATCATCCCAACTATTGGGGAAAAAAAAGTCATGTTCCAAACCACCAGCCAGCTATAGTATTCATGGGGGTTATAAAGCAACTTAGCTACCTAGGGCCCCACATTGTATGGGATTGTTGGGACCCAACGAATTGTGATTTCATGGGATTTCAGCATCAACAATAGGGATATCTTTGGGATTTAATGGGGAATCAATGAATGATGTTAAGTATAGTATCATCCAATGCTGATTAGTACTTCAGAATATTAACTATATTAATTGAATATGGCATCCACAAGTGGTTAATGAGAATCCACAAGTGGTTAATGAGAAAAATTGATGGGATTTAATGGACTATAATATCTTCTGAGTTAACCAACTAGAATAGTTTCAAACACTTCTTGGAAATATATTGTTGGGAATGTAGTAATGTGGGAAACCCAATCATAGACCTACCATGTGGGAATCGTTGATATACCAGCCATAAAAATTGTGATTTGGGGTATTGTTTCTAATGTGGTACATTAAGGTAATGTTCTGGTTTAATCAACACAATTTCGTGTGGGTCTGTACTGGCTATGAAATAGGTACCCTCTGGTAAACATACAAAAAACTATGGAAAATCACGATTTTTGATGGCTATATAAATCAACTATTTCGACTGGGCCATGTTCAATAGCTATGTTCAATTACCAGAGGGTAGATTATGGGTACATCATGGGTGAACTGGCAGAAATGAGATGGTGAGGTGGGACCGCAGAAATGAAGGTCCTATTCCTAACAAATTCCACGGAAGAGGATTCCTTCAAGGTGGTGACCCCCTATTTATAAGTTGGTTTATAAATCATAGTAAGTATAGATATATATCTACCATAAGCCATAGAAATAGTTGATTGACCTATTAAAAATGGTGATTTTCCATAGTACATATAGATATATCATGATATATCTACCATAAACCATAGTTATTGGAGTTATTTGCACCAACTTAGCGTTCACGACCTGGGGCACCACCTTGTTTCCTTAATGGGGACCATACCATTGTTAAAATCCCATGGGTCAGCTCACCCCAACCTGGATTATCCCATTCTATCCTTCTCTTAAATTCCATTTTGACCAGTTACCGCATAACACACACACACACGCACACATTATATCATCTAATATCTCCAGTTGAATCACCATGTGGATGAAAATTCCCAATGCCGTTTTTGCTGCTGAAATCATAATTCTGGGTAAAATGTGCGGCCATTTTGGGATGTTTCCCCGCAATCTAACCATGAATATAGTTTATGATTTACCCAGATCATTGCGTGGTTTGATCCCACCATCCCATCCATTCCGAATCCATTCCGAACACCCCCTGCCCCAAAACCGTGAAAAAACAATGAACAACTATGAATAACCATGAACAACTATGAACAACCATTGAAAAACCATGAAGAAACATGAAAAACCATGAACAACCATGAAAACAATTGAAAAAAAACGTTGAAAAACAATGAAAAAAACATGAAAAAAACAATGAAAAACAACGATGAACATCCAAGCTGCTGTCATCGAAAGACAACTTCCCGAAGATTGTGATGTTCTCCAGCAGCTGAATGTCCTGCTATTGGAGTCAAGTCAAGCCTGGATGAATGTCAACCATGGTTTCTTAATTAGGGATGGTCCTCCCCCAAGTACATCCTTTATCAGTGATTTCATCTGATATTTCCATGGCACCCCAATCTAGTTATGTCAAGGTGGTGCTCTCTACAAGGTCAGGCCCCGCCATTTCCGTTTTTTGAGTGAAACAAAACACATTAACAATAGTTCTCTGGTTGGTGGTTGACCTACCCCTCTGAAAAACATGAGTTCGTCAGTTGGGATGATGACATTCCCAACTGAATGGACGAATACAAAAACATGTTCCAAACCACCAACCAGCTACATTCCCCATAGTTCACCAAGTAGTCAACTTAACCATCTAGGGCCCCCTCACCTTGTAGATAGCTAAGTTGGTTTGTAAGCAGCTTACTGTAACTCTCCCAGTGATGTTTGATGTTGGCTTATAACTTCATCCAGCTAGTTTGATATGCCAAAAACCCAGCCAGCCTACTGAACTCAAACAACTTAGCAGAGTAGGGGACACCACCTTGTATGTTTGGCTATATACAGTGTAAATAGATAGATAAATAGATAGATAGAGATATAGATAGAGCTATATCATCCATATTTTTTTTCTTTGTTGTAGTCGGCATGTTGTGAGTGTCCCCTTTGTTATCTTCATCACATTTTTTTTCGGGCGGCAACCAATTTGCCAGAACCATTTCAACTACTGCTTCACCCAAGAATTGAGAACTCCTTAAAACCTTACAAGGTGGTGCTCCATAGTTAGCTAAGTTGGTTTGTAACTCCAATAACTAGGGATTATGGTAGATATATCTATACTTACTATGGTTCATATACCAACTTATAACTGGGGGGCACCACCTTGTATGTACAGAAGTTTCAAGTATCGTTTCCCTGACTCTAACTCTATCCTCACGATTTTTTGTGCTGAACTTTGTAGACATTCCCATGAAATTCGACGTTTTTACACCAGTCACCCAAACCCAGGGCCACCGGTCACCGGTATCCACCGGTATCCACCGATATCCACCGGCGTGACGGGTCCATGTCGAACATGATCCAATCTTCTTTCACAATCTCAACCGCTTGCCCCGTCATGTCGCCTCGGTCACGGGATTTCTTCCGTAAAGCGAAACGCGGTGAAAGCTGGCGAAACAAACACTGGGAATCAAAGCAACTGAGTAAATGACTTACAATGTGAGGCCCCCCAGTGATGTTTGTTGGTTTAGATTCGCCCCAGTAACTATACTTATAAGTACCATAAACCTTAGGAAATGGGAGTTATTTGCACCAACTTAGCTATCTTGGGGGCCTCACATTGTATAAATGTTTATAAATACTTATAAGCCATTTCTATGGAGTCTGTAGAGAATCTCCCACATAAAACTTGGATCTAAGATGATTGGTGTTTAGTTATTGTATGACGACCTTCTGATGGGGATGCAAATCCAAGAGGATTAAACAACAACAATGTTGCAAACTCTGGCCAGATCATAGATGTACTTGAAATGCTTGCTAGCCAGCAAAATCATACATGTACTGGAATTTCCTTGAAAAACTGAATCATCACTGGGGGCACCACGTTCAAGCTTTTGAACAACTTAACATATCCATGTATAAGAATTCCCACATGATAAGCACTTGCAGCTCTGACTCTTGTTGCATACCCTCACTGGCCTCACTGGTGTGTTTGTTCTCTTGCGACACAGACTTGTCAGACTGTGAAGCCGATGTCAAAGCCCATTCATTGATAACCATGGAGGTTGCTCAATACTCATCTACAGTTATGGCCCAGAATAAATGGAAGTGGTTGGTTATCTGGTTGGTGGTTGACCTACCTCTCTGAAAAATGATGGATTTCGTCAGTTGGGATCTGTAAAATTCCCAACTGAATGGGAAATCATAAAAACCATGTTCCAAACCACCAACCAGTTATAGAAGTGATTCATATCCCTTAAATGAAGATTTCGCCGGTTTTTACACGGTTTTCATGGCGAACTGGCGAAGTGGCAACTGTGAATCACAATCCATCTCACCTCCAAGCGGAGGAGGTATGGTTTTCGAAGTATGGTTTACACCATCAAGTATGGTTTATAGGGATAGATCATGATAGATCTACAAAACAACTACAAACGCCCATACTGTAAATTTGCTGGTTAAACAACACCACTATGGGCCATATGGGGGTGGGGCCATCTGGTAAACATACCAAAAGCTATTGAAAATGGCCATAGAAATAGTTGATTTACCCATAAAAAATGGTGATGTTCAATAGTTATGTAAACCTTTTCCAAAGGGTACTTGAACTACAGTACAATTTGTTGGTTTTTGTGGCATCCATTTCTTATTTTGTCGTCCACTCGCCATAAAAATACCTATCGGACCTTGGGGGCCCTGCACAGAAGCTCCAAACTGGGGGTCCGCGCCAAACTTTTCACTCCACCTGAAAAACCCAGCTGCAAAGAACCTTCAGGATTTTCTGTTCTCCCTGTTATTTTCCTGAATGTTTGCTGGATCTCCCCAGGTTTAAAACGTGGTGATGAATATACGAAGCAAACATCATCGGCGGACCGTCGGAAGCTTTTGTTGAGCTATCCGGACCAATTAAAAAACCACCAAATACCTACTTGGTGGTTCATCCCACTTGGTAAGTAGGTTATAACCCCAGTTGTAAGTGGATTAACCCTACTTATCCCATTTATAACCAAGGTTATAACCTACTTACTAAGTGGGATGAACCACCAAGTAGAGCCTCGACCTGTAAAACAAATGTATGTTCCCAACGAACTGAAGAAAACAAAGTACTTTTGAATACGGTAGATAAATTGAGCCTAGTTCTTTATAGGTCACATGAGGGCCAATCTTGACCTAAACAGTAACACGACGGTTGACCCTCCCAGATATGGATGGGTCATGATGGGGATATCCTCTCGCACACAAGCATGACGTGCTAGAAAATAACCGACATATGTGGACGATATTCCTAATCAAGTAGAAAGTGAAGTGACTTTTAAATTACTTAAAGCTGGACTTGTTTCAAAGTTGTGAAGTGTCATGGTTAAAAATTTTTTATCAGTCAACTTTGATATCATGTCGATCATGAGGCGAAGTGGATGATTACAGCCGATTACAGCATCATTGTTCTGATCTTTGGATGAATTGTGGTACCCCAGAAGTCTCCTGAGGCCCTCCGCCAGCACCAAGTCTTGGGCAAAGACTGGATCGTCTGTCAAGATCTCATCTACTTCACTTGGGTTTTCAAAATCCCAAGGAAACCCTTGGCAAAGCCACAGCTCTTTGACGGAAAGGAAGCGCTGCTGCGTCGGTCTGATGCATGTAGAAAGACCCACCACAAATTCTAGCTCTCCGACTTGCTGATGTCAAACAGTCCACGAATATGTTGCCATGCGAGTTGCCCAGCATTTTAATCTTTTGTTCCAGCAACCTCTGAGAAAACCTCTCATTGCAATGGTACGGGGAACCCTGGGCACCCCAAAAAAAACTGGGTAGCATATAGTTTCCTACAATGCGGGTACACAGACAAAAGTGGAATGTTTATGATGGAAAGTCACATTGAAGTGTATGATTGGGGGAACCCCCATTATAGGAAACCGTCATATATGCATATGTGTGGATCTGGATAAATTACCGTAAATTACCATCATTCACTAGCCTGAACTGTGGTTACCCTCTGGTAAACTAAGAAAAGTATGAACAATCACAACTTTAATAGGTAAATCAACGAACTACATGGCCGTTTTCAATAGCAAATTGTTAGTTCACCGGAGGGTAGATGAGTAATTTTCGCATATTTACCCTGCTCCTAGCTATTACAAATCAGTTTATATCAGCTGTAGATACCACTAAGCATGGCCAATCAGCCAGATACCCTGCAACAAATTAAATTCTTAGCTGGCGAACGTAAATAACCCTATACCAAAATAGTTTCTACCCATCTTTCAGATTGACATAGCCACCCCCATCATTAAGTCATCATTAAACCATCAATTGACCATCAATATACCCTCAATAAACCATCAATAAACCATCATTAAACCACCAGTTCACCATCATAGATTGCCCTAGTAAGTCGTGTTAAATCACCATTTTTCTGGGGAGCACCAACTTTAGCTTGCATTGTTGGCAACTCAGCCACCCCCCAGGCGCACAAGGTGTAGTGTGACCAATTCTGCTGCCGATCCGGCAAACCTCAACGGGGCGAATCGGCGCACTTTTTTCTGCAGTGGAACAAGAAACCTTCAATGTGAGGCCCCCCAGTTAGAAGTTGGTTTACCCTCTGGTAATTTAACATAGCTATGGAAAATCATATTTTTGTATGGGAAAATCCACTATAAATGGCCATTTTCAATAGCTATGTTAAATTACCAGAGGGTACAAGCCCCAGTAACCATAGTTTTCTAAGCACGGGCGACGGTGGCCTCCTTGGATACGCCCTGGTGGCAGATATAAAGTCCGCCACACCACCTCCACAGCCCCATGGTCATAAATCACCACAGCCACAGGAGCTTCTGGGATTGTTGGATGTCTCAAAGCCAACTCAATGTCCCACTCCACTGGGTCAGATGGAAGCAACAGAGCAGCGATCTCCACTCCGTTTTGTGTTTCTCAGAGCTTGACAGATCAAACACCCTGGCAACTGGCAACTGGGTGCTCGAATGTCCCGGAGCCTACATTCGTGCTTCAGAATGCTACAGTGCTCCAGCTGCTTTGATCCAACTGGGACCAGCTTCCCTTCACTGGCGCCTGGGTAGGCTGATGCCCGTGGCCCTGCTCAGCATTTGGATAGAAGATCTCAGGCTAGGGGTCTGTAAAACCCCATAAACCAGAGTTATTGGAGTTATAAACCAACTTAGCTATCTTGGGGGCCTCACATTGTGTGTTTTATATGGTTTACCTGATTGCTAATAATGCTTTCACATAAGAATGAACTGATAATGGTTGACCAGATCTACATACTGTTCATGATTTGGTTTTATCTATAGAGTTTTCTGATAGTTGCTTCATAGGGTGGACTGATCGAAATATACGGTATATGTTTATTATGTAATTCCAATCCGATATATTATCTATCCAGTTTCTCAGTTTACTGATGGTACTGATAGTACAATCCATTTACTGATAGTATAACCCACTAAACATGGTTTCTACTTTATAGATTATCTATTATATATCTGGTTGGTGGTTTGGAACATTGCTTTTATGACTTTCCATCTATTGGAAATGTCATCATCCCAACTGACGAAATCATATTTTTCAGAGGGGTAGGTATACCACCAACCAGTTATGGTATTATAGTAGAGATAATTGTAGTAACCATGGTAATATAACTATAGTAGATATTATAAAATCATCAACTATATAGTAGATAACCTGTTGTCAATGACATGGAACGTTAATGGGATGTTAATGGGATGTTAATTGAATGTTACTGTTACCGGAATGTTAATGGATGTTAATGGGACAATCTATATAGATAGAGGGTTTCTAATAATCATCAACAAAAAAGGGCAAAGGGTAACTTAACCATCAACAATAGGGATTTTTATGGGATTTATCCATGGGAATATGGGATTCTAGGTCAATCTTGGATGGGTACAAACTAATCCAGGATGGTCTTATCATGACCGTTTCCAGCTACAAGCTTGAAAACAATGATAAATTAAAAATGTGAAAAACATGTGGAATAAATGTGAAAAAACAAAACATTTTGAAAATGCATTTTCAAAAATGTGGAAAAAAACAGCGTTTCAAAAATGTGAAAACAATGTGGAAAATATTTAACCAACAGATATTTATATTATTTCAGATTAAATCCGTTTCAATCCTATATTAGTGATATACTATAATACCATAATATATTTTGATCCATTGTGTTCCCATGATATTCCCTCAGCCAGATCCTCCCCGAGGAGCCTTTTAGACAACCTTCATCAGGGCACTTTCGCGCCTGGTGAACCGGCGAACCCTGAGATTTCACCAGAAAAATCGATGGTTCCCCGGCCTGGTTATGACTAACAGTTCGCCATGGTAAAGCCATGGCCCTAATCGAAATAGATGGTGACTACCGAACTGAAAAATGGGTGTTGATTTTCCATAGTTATGTAAACGTTTCTTGACTCTCTGGTGCGTTTTAAGTAGGGAATGGATGGGTTGCTGGGGGTTGCTGGGATGATTATTGATGAAATGGATCATTCCCGAAAATTCCCGAAAGTTTAGCACCAGTAAGTTGATGTCGATGGTTAAGTGATATGATAGATATGTGATATTATGAAATCCCAGGTTTACATCTATATGAGATGTTGTGAAAAAAACATCATATGTTGATATTGTGATAGGTATGATGGTTTACAATTAGAATAAGTGTTGGGTTTCTGGGGAATAGATCTAGAGTCAGATGGGGTCATAAACTAACTTTTAACTAAACAGCCTGAAAACTATCACATTAGACAACAGAGATAATCCCTTTATTTTGGGGGCTGGAACATGAAACATATTGCAAACCATGAGAAAGTTTCGCCTCTTCCTACGAAAATCAAAGAAAACGGATCGTCATTGGTCGAGCAGTATTCACAAACCAATGTCATCGGTTTATATTGGTTGTTTGAGAAGGGGGGGTCCCGTAATCATGCGTTAAAACAGTCTCCAATTACCCTCCGGTAAACTAACAGTTTGCTATTGAAAATTGCCATTGAACATTTAGTTCGTTGATTTACCCATTAAAAATGTGCAAGGTTCCATAACTTTTTGTATGTTTACCAGAGGGTAACCAAGTAGTCTACACAGAAAATCCCCATCAATTTTACCACTGGGATAGTTATGGATTACCTCTACCCAGGGTGGGTCGTCAGGTGCATCTTGTAAGCCAAGGATGGCTAGATGTTGGACCCATGATGAAGATCTAACCTATAAGTGTAAGGAAACTCAGACTGATCATTTGTGAACAAACCGGACATTGACACAAGTATAACTAAACACAATCTGCGGCACCTAAATATCAATTATACTGCATGAAATTTCTAAGTTGGATCAACCCTTGAATATCCAACTTGATATCAAGTCTGATTGTCAATTCCTCTCTTTCACAATAAGATACTGTACCCTCTCAGAAACCTTGAAACTCAATGGGAAGTCTGGTCATGTGGGTCCCTTATTGATCTTCTTCGACATCATTCTTACTACCAGTATACGTAGGAAAGAAAACATAAACTCTACAGACTCTACATGCGATAAACTCACGGGTAGGCGGATCATAACCACAGTCATGGTCCTTAACAGTTAGAAACAGTGCTTATATGTGCTTATCTTAGATACCCTGCAAAAAAAACAACAACTTAGCTGGTGAACGTAGACAATCCCATACCAAAAGACTATTTTGGATTAGTTTCTAGCCATCTTTCAGATTGACCTAGTCACCCCATCATTAAACCATCAATTGACCATCAATATACCATCAAACCATAAACAAACCATCATTAAACCACCATTTCACCATCATAGATTGCCCTAGTAAATGGGATCATCAATCAGCTCTATTTGGGATACTCAAGGACCGCATCTTGACATGCTGAGACATGACGCGGCACGGAAAACAACTGAAGTGTCTGTCATTGCACTCATCCTAGACTCTAACAACCCCACGAAAAATTGTTAAAACGTTGCTATAATCTATAAGATTGTTTTTAAAAAATAAGCAACCGAGATATATAGCAACCCTTTATATCTGAGATGTATTAAATGTTGTTGTCCTGCTAAAACTGTTTGGTGGGCTTGCAGGATCCATCAAAACGTTTATCATGGTCTTTCCCTGTTCACCTCCTTAAACTGTAGCTAACCAACCCCCACAGAAAGGGCAACCTCCTGTTATCAATTGTTATCAAATGGTTTAGTTTCGCCCATCTAACTATACATATCATCGACCATAAATCCAACAGTTGGCCTAGTTAGGCCTAGTTGGAGACCAGAACTTATCTATCATAATTCGACTGTAGAATCAAACTTGTCTTGGTTAAAGCATATCCAATAACATGGTTTTCCTGTTTAATTCCCTTTGTCACCATTTTTCCATCGGTTTAAGGGAGCTAAAACGCATCTATCCCCGACCCCCGAAAAATTTTCACTGCCACCTCCAAATGGCCGCTGAGCGGTTGCTCTTCCCAGCTATTTCCAGCCTGAGGAACAATCGTCCCAAGACATTGTGGGGTCACCAAAATAGCTCTATAGTTCGTTACATCATATACCATCCTATACCACAATCTATAGTTATCATATTCTTTTGCACCCAACTTAGCTATACTGGTTGGTGGTATACCTACCCCTCTGAAAAATTGATCATTATTCCCAATATATGGAAAGTCATAAAAGCCATGTTCCAAACCACCAACCAGACTAGTTCAATATAACCACCATGCACGCTAGATATTGAACCTATTTGCACCAACTTAGCTGTAATAAATCAACAAAAAAAACCATGAAAAAAACACATTGTCCTATTGTTTCCGAACGGGTTTCAACGGGGCTCCACGTGGTATTTGCATGATCTTCCCATTCAAATCGTCAACTCGATGACCTTTGAGGCGCGGCTGGGTGCGCCGGCTGGAATGGGGAAGCGGAAATTCATGGCCCAGTGCTTCTTGTCCTGCGGTGAGCAAAAACGTTGTTGGGGATTCCAAATCATGTCAACCCCTTCCAGAAGTATATGATAGTATAGACACAATATATATATATATAATTATTATTATGTTTATATATATATACATGTACTTGTTGATTCATTTATTTATTTACTTCATTATTATTTAATTATGTATGTATTTCTTTCTTTATGTTTTTTTAAAAATCTTTTATATGTATGTGTGTCTATATTATCATGATATATATATATACATAATACACATATATATATATATAAATATGTATATATAATATTATATATATATATGTATAATGATAATATAGACACGCATACATATAAATAATAACTACAAAATAAATACATAAATAAATAAATGAATATATATATATATATGCATATCTATATATATAGACGCGATATATATATATATATATACATACATATCAATATGTTGTATTATCAAACAAAATCAAACATAAAAAGCTGAGTGAAACGGACTGAGCATCTCCACTGAAATCGATGACGCAAGGCGACAGCCATGACAGGTCAGGCAGACCGCATCCAAATTCTGGTGATTTGTTGTGTAGCTTAACCAATAGAAATGGTGATGTAAGTGATGTACCTCTGGATTTTTTTCACATAGCTATTGAAAATGACCATAGAAATAGTTGATTAAAATGGTGATTTTCCATAGTTATGTTAATTTCAGAAGGTAGTGTCAGAAGCAAAATCCCAATGACGGTCGCCAAAAACAAGATGCCCCAGGACGAATAGTCCAAGAACTACGAGTCCAGGCGGCGCAACACGGCGCGGGCATTCTCCCGCTGGAGGACAATGGCCAAATGGAAATATATCAAAGAAAATGCAAGGTCGCTGTGATCGCTTCGCCAGTCTTTTAGTGTGGAGCTGTGTCTCCTCTTTGACACAATCTTTTGCGTCCAAGACTGCATGGCAAAGTGCACTGAAATTTCTATCGTTGTATCGCTGAATTGCTGACAGGCAGAGAGCGCAGCATCCTAGAGTGAGGGATCAACTGCAGAGACAACTATTTGGTAGAGGAGCACTGATGATGCTTGAGACGCGGTAGCTCTTGGATGTGTCGTGGGTACAAGGTGCCTGGACTTCCGCGTCCCAATCCAGCGCGGGAGGGGCGGATTGTATTATCCTGGTTTATTCTGTGCATGATTCTATATACCCATCAAAAAGGCGTTTAGATCCAATGTGTGCATGGTGTGTCGCCACAGCTCTACCAACTGGTTGCAGCACGCTCCTGCACCATTTCGAAGATCTGGAATACACTTACCCTGCAATCAACCATGGCAATGGATTTGGAAATCCCATGCCCAGATGCTCCATGCATGGTATATTTACCTACATTTGGATGTCTTTTGGGGTAAATGTTGATACATATTCCATACATGGAGCTTATGGGATATGTATATAGATGATTTTCCCACGCAGAAATCTCCATTTTGATAGGGTTTTCCCATGTTGTTGGGATGTCAAATGATGTCAAATCTTGAAACTATTTAGTGTTGATGACCAATTTTGTCCCAAACGGATGCTTGGGCCTTGACCAATTTCCAGATCATTGATGTTGATGGCATGGAATGTTTCTTCACACACCATTGGCTATTCATGGGATATTCACCACCATATCCGCCATATCCCCAATTCAAACATGATTCAAACATGAGTATCCCATTCCAACATGATTAAAAAAGAATATAATATATATATATAGATATAGATAAATATTAAAATCCCATACCCCATAAACATGGCATTGAACAGCCCCATCTCCCCAGCATATCGTGGCCAGCACAGGACCACACCATGTCTCCTTCATGCCATGCGTCATGGATGGCAAGTTCTCAGGCGTCTCCAGAGGCTCGGGAGTTGACAAATATGGCCTCAGTGGCTGGGGGGGTTGAGCAGTGCTGGTTGACCCCTCTGAAAAACATTAGTCAGTTGGGATGATTATATTGGGTTTTGTTTTTTTGGTGAATTTTAAGGGATTTCATAAGTTTGGAATATTTCCCCAAACAATGCGTCCACACAGCGGGGTTCTTACGGTATAGGTGTAAAGGCTGGTGCTTGATCAGGGTGCTCCAGCTGGGTCGCGGCATTTTTCCTGTAAATTTCCGTATAAAATGGCTCTTGTGAAATCTCCATGTGCATTTCGACTGCGCAGGCTCGCACAAAACCTGCGGCGCGGTCTTGGGACCGGTCCTCCTCCTCAACATCATCAGTCCCAACATAATCATCTTCCTCCCCTTGACATCATCATCCTCAACAAGTGATTCGATCTATCTGCCAAAAAATGTTAAATCAGTTGCCAATTGTTCAGGCCCCCCGCGGACAGTTAAGGGTTCTTTTATAATTCCCATGAACAATAAATATATCCCCTAAAAAACCAAGTTATTGAAGTTTTTTGCACCAACTAAGCTAATTAGCAACATTTTAAAAGTAACCTAGGATTCCCTCGCCGGAACGACAAGGGCAAAGTATGTTGAGAAGAGCTGCTCTAACAAAATGGAACCAAATGGTCCGAGCAACAAACAACTCCAAAGCACAATGTGACCTTTGACAATTGCTTCAGGGTATGTGAGCATATGTGATCTGATCTGTTTTTCTCTATTTATATAAGTTTAGACCTCCTCGATTCGGTCCTCGATAGCTTTGTACATAGGTATACAATCACGAACGCGCACAACAACAATCGTGTTCACATAACATGTTCGAACATTGTGTGTGTGTGTGCGCGAGTGTTGATGCATTTGGTTCGTCTGCGCCATCACGTGTGTATCAATATTTATGATATTTATAAAGTACAAATATGCCCGCAAATACATGTCCGCACACAAGCGCAAATACATGTCCGCACACAAATATGCCAATCCACATGCACAAACACAACATTTCAAGTATTGTCACTGCACTCTGGGAAAACCGCTTAAAGTTCTTCTAGCAGTTGGTTCATGGGGATTTCTCGTCTACGAACTTGGCCAGGCATCATTTCGCGACACAACTTGCACCAGCCGTGATGTGTGAGCGCAGGTTGACTGGGGCCAAAGTGAACTCTTCCACCGCTTCACCTGGAGCTTACTCCTTCGCTTTGGAGCTGCCTCCAATGTCTCGCAGCACCCTAGGCCTCCATTCATGTCCTGCCCAGAGCCAAATAGCTCTGGCAGTTGCTTCCTTGGATTGTTGGGCCACCATGCTGGACCAAAGGCTTGAGCGGTGGAAATATAAAATCCATGGGAAAAAGCCAGAAAGATGTATGTTTTATTTGTGATGTTCAGTGATTTGAGAAGTTTGATTGGGTTTTAACATTGTTTTGTTGGCTTTGATATGGTTTGGGAAATATGTTTATAAGTTCATACAAGTTGGTGCCCCCCGGTTATGCTTGTTGGATTTAAACGTCATCTAAGTAGTTCAATATATCTGCCAAACAAATGATCAATCTAGTCATAAACCAACTTAGCTAACGAACTGGGGCACCACTGTGTAGGTCCTACGTATGGTTTTATGGTAGTAGAAACCCTTACCCTCTGGTAAACGTTTACATAGCTATGGAACATGGCCCATTGGAATAGATGATAAACATGATGAATTACCTATGAAAAATGGTGATTTCCCATAGCTATGTTAAATTACCAGAGGGTATAATATGGAAAACATGACAATCCCTTATGATCTGGAGATGTAGTGGGAACAGTGGGGATATGTCATAAGCCATAATGACATATCTGACCAATAATTAGTAACCTGTTTGGATGAATTAGCAGTACTTATTGACGATAGTGAGGGTATAAACAATCATGGTGGATTTAGACATGTCCAAC
>CAMXCT020003246.1:123100-253100 GCA_947184155.2 Cladocopium goreaui
TTAACAACTAATTCAGTGGAGCGACACATCAAAGATCAGTGATATCAGTTGTTAGGATACAGACCAATGCATATTAGTAATATCTTGAAACATGGAAAATCAGTTGCCTTGAACAGTTGCGCAAAAACACCTGCCGTGAATAAAACACATGGGCAATCCAACACGATCAGCACGATCTGTCCTCGGGACACCAATGTTTGTCTATATCCATGTTAATGATAACCCCTCTGGCTGGTGGTTGGAAAAACCATCTTGAAAAATATGAGTTTGTCAATGGGAAGGATTATCCGATATAATTATTATGGAAAAATGATTAAAACCACCAACCACCCCTGTGTTGTGCAGGTTTATCACAGATTTGTTTGGTTCCTCTTAACTGATACATTTGTTGCGCGCCTTTGTCCATGTGTTTCATTTTGTTTGTTTTGTTTTATCCGGGAGAACCTCTCCAAAGGGTTGATAAATATGACCAAGATTGTTGGTTCAGGATTCCATCTACCCTCTGGTAAACGTTTACATAGCTATTGAACATGGCCCATAGAAAAAGTGGGTTTACCCAGCTAGAACATGGTGGATCTTTCCATAGTGCTGTTAGTTTTTTATAGTGATTTTACCAGAAAGTAACGATTTCTGGTGATCAGAGAGTAACAATTCTCCAACAGGTCCGCCAGGCCCAAAAAAAACACCATCCACTTGGCGAATGCCGCCCTGGCATTCTCCCATACACAACTTGTTGTGGTGCCCTCCCAGTTATAAATTGGTTATAAGCCCCTTAAATACTTTGATATATCATCTAGAAACCAGAGTGAAATTGGAGTTGTTTACACCAACTTAGCGTTCAACAACCAGGGCAGCACCTTGCAGTTACCCTCTGGTTATTTAACATAGCGAAAATGGCCCATTTACTTACATGATTTTCCCAGCTAGAAATCTCCATTTATTTCAGGGATTTTCCAGTTCGCTATGTTAAATATCATAAATAACCCTAGACAGTATCATAACTAACCCCAGAAACACTAACCCCATTTGACTGGTTATAAGTCTGGTGAGACGGTATCATAATGGCTTGAAATATGGTACTAACGTACCTTCATTTTAGGATCCTGAAATTCCCAGTGATTTTAGGATCATTTTCCAGTTCGCTTATTAAATAACCAGACAGTATCATAACTAACCCCAGAAACACTCACCAGTTTAACTCAGAAACACGGTCGTCTCTGGGAGGTGATATCCCAAATCGGCGACTTGTCGGCAAAGGTCACTAGCAACTAACTGCTTGGTGTATGGTGATTAGAACTGGTTGGTGGTATAAGGGGATATAACTATAATTATAACTATAACTATAGTTTTGTACCAATCATTTGGCAACTGTAGGAATAAGTATACTAAGAACTGGTTGGTGGTATACCTGCCCCTCTGAAAAAATCATGGATTTCGTCACTGATGATGAAATTCCCAACTGAATGGAAATTCACAAAAAATGTTCCACACCACCAACCAGAGAACTATAGTCGGATGATGTTAGATGTTTTTTTTCAAGCAACAAAGGTAGCTCTGGGGCACCATCTTGGAGTATATCATACATACAGCATCCTGAGTGATTTGCAGGTTAATAGATAGGATCACGATGTTCCGAAAACAAAGAACAGATATCTTCAACTGGGGCGTATTTTCTCATGCTCCAAACAATATTCATTCCATGGCTTATATCCTGTTTCGATGGTGGTTAAAGCTCACGTTCTGTTGGCAAAAAACAAATTGTTTCATCACCAGGATATAAACCAGAATTCATTAATTATATATATATATATATATATATTATATGTATCCTAATGAATATTCCAAGCATAGCCCATTGACTTTTCAGGATATACCACTATCAACCACTTTCAACCATTAACAATATATTAGCCAAGATCATGCAAGATCATAAACACAATTATATATATGTGTGTAATGTATATATATATATGTTATAATAATAACAATAATAAATAAATAAATGAATCAATCAATAAATAAATAAAAACGTTCAACCACTATATCAACATCTATGAACTCTATTAACCACTAGCAATGTACCAGTAAACCATATTAAACCCAGTAAATTGGGCATCCGAACCACTCAGGTTCTGCCACTTTCTTCGCCTTCAAGGCGTTGGACTCCTTCTGCTGCATGAGGTCAGCTGAGCGCAGCGTTTCCGCGGCGGTCACCCATCATGGTGATGAAATGATGGATTTGTTAGCTAAGCCAACATAGGAAAATGGTGATTTAACATGATTTAACCAAGAAAAATGTGACTTATATGGATTTAGTTAGCTAAGTTGGTGTAAACAACTCCAATTTCACTTAGGTTTTAGTATATATCTATACTTAACGGTGTTTATAAACCAACTTATACATGGGGGGCACCACCTTGTATGTTTGTTCGTTTTAGAATTATGTTTCATGTCTAAAACTACAGATAGGTCTGCTTTCACCCAAACAAAGGTAGAATCGGCTATGTCAGCTAGTTTACTTCATATAATGTTACAAATCTATTTGGAGACACACAAATCCACTATAAATCCATCCTCATTTGCCTAGTTATGTCTACAAACTTAAACTGCAGTTGGAGGACCCTTTTTCAAGTTCGATACAGGAAGGCATATATAGGTACACATACAAGTACAAGTTTGATCAAACATTTGCCTCCAAACTTTTCAAACCCAGGTGAACCCTCAAAATTGGCTAGTTGTCGCTAGTTGTTTTCATAAATATCTGTCAAATCAATCTAAATTATCATGAAAAGGCACAATGACAATCTCGAAGGGGTTTTGGCTAGGCAAACTGGACACAATCTGCATCCAGGGTTAAGAATAGAAAGAACATGAAAGAACCGCCCCAGTAGAAACTGCACCAATGCATCCAGCAAAGACACGCCCAATATATGGCATTGTCGCCCTGGTTTTTCGCTCTTGTTGTTGATATGGCAGCAGCGGAAGATTCAAGCGATGGGCATCTTGCTGGCACCTGTCGAGCTCATTCCTTGGATGACAGTTGCATTTTATTGATAAGGCCGTGTCTGACATAGGCACCCTTCAAATGGCCGTGGGTAGTGTCTCCTCGTTCCATTGCCTCAGAGGGTTGGTCTTGTCCATATGGGTGCTGCCGCATTCGGTATCCACCATCTTTCCGGTCTTGATACCACATGGAGAAAAACATATTGAATCTGGTTGGTGGTATACCTACCCCTCTGAAAAATATGAGTCAGGTGGGATTATTATTCCCACAATATGGAAACATAAAACATGTTCCAAACCACCAACCAGTGAATACTCAGGTGCCCAAAATATCCCAACACATTCTTTGGTTGTTCCCCTCACTTTTTGCTTCTGACTTGTGGCTTTTGTCGTGAGGTTATTTCCACACCGCCGCGACGGTATCATCCAGAACATGTCATGCAGAACAAGTCTTCCCAGACACGAAATCAACAAAACAAATGGTGCAGGCCAGAGGCTACTTTTTTTTATGCATATGACTCATATGACCATGATATTTCACCCCTTTTTTCACCTGAGATACAAGCCCAAAAAACATCTACCATGGTTATATATCCACTTAAAGAATCTGAAACTGCCGATCAGTTACCACCCCAATCACTGACCAAATACCATATGGAGGTTCTCGGGTCGGGTTTCAGAAAATGATCGAACACTTCATGGGAGGTGCCGGAGCTGTTCACGCTAAGTCGGTTGATAACTCCAATTGCATTGTGGTTTATTGGTGTTATCTATGGTCATAAACCAACTATATATGTATATATACTGGTAATAGCTACCATTATAGCTATGATGGTCTATATACCAATGATGGTATATAACAATGGATTAAATGATTATATTGTTTATCAGCACCAATTCCATTATGATATATCGAACTATTTACTATGGTCTATATACCAACAATATCTACATTTACTATGGTTTTTGTTAACCAACGAAACCACATCACTGCGGGGGCGCCACCTTGTTATGGGGATTTCCGGGGAAGTAACTGGGAGCCATTTTCAGTAATGAACAACCCAACTTTGAGGTATGCAGGTACCTTTGTTTGACATCTGAGCGTCCAGGTTTGCACTGAGATCATCCATGGAACCTATGGATTCAATCAAACCAGGAACATGACCAAAGGCCAAGATCTGTTGGTGTCTATGACAATGGCAGCCCATGTTCCCAATCGAAGTGTAGGTGACTTGGGCGATAAGCAGGATCCATCAGTGAGAATCTGATAAGGTTTACCCCCCATGCCTAAGGAAGTAGACATGTTCTTTTTGCGAAGGCAAGGTCAGTAATATGATCAGAAACAAACATGGTATTGAACATGTATATTGAACATGCAAATATGTTTACATATATCATGAAAATATGTCTATAAACATGTATATATATATAAAGAACATTATAATATAGTAAAATGGTATGTCGATAAATAAAGAACACCACCCTTCAGCTCTCACCACTCGAGAATAGGTGCCCCACATTGTCCCATCTGAGCATCGGACCAAAGGCCCAGTTTACGCCTGCTTGTGTTAAGTCCATACCTTGGTTTGAACTCACGATCTGCAAAGACGAGGAACAGAACGATCGAGATTTACCGGGGACTACAAGGTGGTGCCCCATGGTTAGCTAAGTTGGTTTATAACTCCCAAGCCTATGGTTTATGGTATATATATATAACAACTTATAAATGGGGGGCACCATCCTGTATAAATATGTTTATACTATAGTTACTCTCCAGTGATGAAACATGACAATGGGAAATGCCATATGTATAGCTGTTGTTTTTATTAACACCTCTATTTGTAGGGTATGTTCCATTGCAACATTTGATTACTGGAGGGTACTATTATATACTCTCAATAGTTGTACCATGGGATATTGATTGGGGATGATATCTATACATATATATATATACATAACTGTGGATATTGACCATGTTATGGTTAGGATAGTTTTAGGGATGATAATGGATCTTTGCCGTAAATAATGGCATTTTATGGGATTAATAAAGCAGCAACAATGGGAATATAAAAGCTATTATCATGAGGGCATCAATTGGATATATGTTATCTCTAGCCAACTTGATATGTGGATGGTGATTCTTAGGATATTCGGGTATATGGCTGGAATACAACATGATACAACCAACAATAATGGAGGTACGAGGGAATATATTGACGGACTATTCAAGGGACAATAGCTAAGCCAATATGATATTTGGGTTTGACTGAAAATGGGGTACACAACCTTAAATAGCCATATCAAGGACAACTGATGCTTGACCAAATAATGGAAGGGGTCGCCTATTTTCAGACGATCCCACATATCCGGGGGTGCAACCAACAAACAGTAAGAACAACGATGTACCAAAACCATGGGTTCAACAGTAGAATGGTCAAACGACTTGTATGATATGGGGTTACCCCAATTTTAGGAAACCTCCAGTTATGTTCCCGAACTTCGCGGCATATGGGGCACCACCTTGTGCCTAAAGAAATTATATGACAAAACATCAAAGAAACATGCCACGGCAGTCCGTTCTTCGTTGCACCCGTTTGCGCGCTCGGGTTCCCAACCCAAGAAATCAGGACGGACCTCAAGTCGTTGATTCGCAACAACCTCAGGACGCGTATGTCAAGCCAAGGCAAAACATATGTCATGTTGATATTTCTGGCTGAATATAATTGGAATTTCATGGGGTTTTAATGGGGCATATTTCCGGCTGAAATTGAATAATGCACTCGCCTGAAAACAACTGAAACAAACCCGTTTGGAGATGGTTGGTTTCTCTGATAAAAATCATTCCAGTGACGTCACATTGCAGTCATTAAAATTCATCCACATATCATCCCATGAAAAATCCCTTCCAATAAAGAATCCATCAATATACTCATGTATCCACGTTAATATCACCACTTCACCAGTTTTATATCCCCATTGAGACTGTTAGATTCCCAATATATCCATAATATGTGAGGCCCCCAAGATAGCTAAGTTGGTGCAGATAATTCCCATTTCACTATGGTTTATGGTACTCAAATAACGAACTAGTTACTGGGGCGAATCTAAACCAACGTTCACATCACTGGGGGGGCCTCACATTGTAGTATTTCCTAGTTATATAAATATGGGGATATACCTTAGTTCACTTTTAATGGGAAATAAACTTGTTGGTGGATGATAGGATATTGTAATATGCCACTGTGTATACCATGCCTGGTGGCATCCGTGAGTAACGCATGACCCTGGCAGTCCGAGTATACGGGTTCAACCATTGCTGGCAGATGCAATTTCTTTTTTCTTCCCTCCCATAGTAACAGAATATATGGACAAATTATGGGGAAAACATGCATGAATATGTCCATACATCCAATTTGTATGGTGTTCAATGGTTTTCATAGTATCCAATTTCATATCATATCCAGATATATAATCATCAAAAAATAGGGCTAGTTCCCTCGCTATAAAAAGGGATCTTCCCAGACATGTGTTTTTCAATATGAGATGATTTATCCAGACAAAAAATGTTTCAGGTCAAAAAATCAACATCCCATCATCCCTTGAATTGAACAGCGTCTGGTAATCAAAGCTGTGGCAATTGATGAGTTTTCCATTTAAACATATTTACCATCTGGTTATGACTAACATAGCCATGGAAAATCCCGTAAATAAATGGAGGTTTTCATGGGACAATCATCTATTTCTATGGGCCATTTTCCATAACCAGAGGGTAAACCTCCATGTATAGATGATCGAAAAAAGGGAAACAAATCCAAGGCTGAAATGAACCAAGGGTGGTACCAGATTTCGAAAAAGCCATTGGTCCCAACCCATTGCTTCATTTCATGATGGCCAATCTCAGCTCTACTCTGCTTATTTTATAGCTGGTTAGGTCAATTTATTCCCAACTGAATTGCAAAAGACTCAAGTAGACCTACGAGGTCTAAGCTTGTAAGCGGTTTGTCGTTCACGCTGAATAGCCTTTCGATTTCGATGATGTGGTCTTGGAGACGCTGTTCTTTGCGCATACCCTCAAGTTGCCGTTCCTTTGCCATTCGTTCTTGTCGCAGCAGAGCTATCTCATTGCGCGCAGCCATGCACCTCAGCTCATGCGCATGGCACATTTCTGTCTCTTCCAATGTCATCTGCAATGTTTGTTTTGCTGCTTCTGATTCTGATGCCATCTCGCTTGGTGGGTACAACATGGTATCTTCATTTATTTCACTTTCAATCTTACATCGACGTTCTAAAACGTCGATTGCCAGCTGTTGTTGCCATCCGGAGAAAGAGTGACAATCACTCCCGTCGGTGCACGGGCGGATTTGCAATTCCGACATGTTGGATGGGTCGTGCTCGAAGAGCAACAGTTTTGTTCTATCCAGACGGCAGAACGAAATGTCATATCACCTTTCATTCTCTCGAAGATTATATGCATGTCATTATGTAGCGGACCTAAGTGGGTTGAACCATGATGACATAACAATAGCAGCTAGGATTTTGTATATCGTTGACAAAGTAACGCTCAATTGCACTGTATCACGCGCCTTCACCGTGAAGCATCTAGTGAAGCATATATGAATCAAAGGGCCAGCAGGGCAACCAGATGACAAATTGAATCAATCCACTTTACGCTCGTGCCTCGAGGGTCACCTAGATAAACTGATACTTAACCATCACGTTATACATTCACATATAGTTGCTCAAAATTCGACTATGCCCACTATCGTTCCGCCCCTTTTTCTTGCTTAAGGGTCTCTAATCATCACTGAACATCATCATTGTAAGAGCGGCAAAATAGCTTGTCGTGACCCCAGCTCTTAAGCTGTTTTGCTTTAGTTCAGTAGCAACTAGGGTTTATGGTGGATACATCAGATATATCGAATCATACAATATATACAAATATCTATATATATATATATGTGTAATCATAATCAATTATATGTATCTGTATGAAACAATGATCATAATGTCGTATTATATGATTGCAGTTTAACGCACACACAAATATACATATATATATATATATATATAAATGATATATTCAGATCGGATGGTTGCAACAAACAACAGTTTCAGGAGAGCCACCTCCGACACAAAAAAATCTGAACGGGGGCCAGCCCATCGGCTATGGCGGGCTATGGCGGTAGTCGCCACATAACTTGCTGAACGTTTGGGTTTATGGGACATAACACATAGTACTATGATTATATACCCTCTGGTAAACATTTACAGTTTGCGAACTTGAACATGGCCATTTCTAGTGGATTTACCCAGCTATAAAATGGTGGATCTTTCCATAGTTTTTTGTTAAAGTTTACCAGAGGGTAATGGGTTTTCTAAGCCAATTTATAACTGGGCACCATCTTGCATGACTTAGGAAACCTCCAAATCTATCCAGTCGCTTCACCCAGCTATTTCCGTCGTTTTCCCCGAGTCACAGGGAAGGCCCAGCCGTACAATTCCAATTTCTCGTACTCATGCGGTTGCCACAACCTCGGCATTTCATCAATGGGAATTCCAGGATCCAACAGATGGAGGTACGTTAGTACCATATTTTTGGCCATATTTTGGGGGGATATCCCATTACATCAGCCTGAGCAATAGGCCTTATATATGGTAGGTACCTCCATGTTAGGATCCTGAAGATCTCCCATTGATTTCAGCAACGCAAATCGGAAACTGGGGGCTGCAGGTGTTTCATGGGGATTTTTCAATGGCCCCGAAAAAGCGATACAAATAGAACTGGTTGGTGGTTGAGCCCTACACCTGTGAAAAATATGAAAGTTGGATAAGTTGGGCTTATGAACTTCCCAATATTATTGGAAATTCATAAGAAATGTTCCAAACCACCAATCAGTATTATATATGTTGATTAACCAAGTATTATGATCAACTAACATTGATTATTAACCATATCATCGATACCACCAAATTGGTCATGGTATTTATAATAATCAATAACTTGACTTAGCTTAAACTGAACCCCCTCTGCCCAAGATTTGCACAGAGGAATGCCCCCCCCGGTTCATCTTGGTCGTCCTGCTCGGCCAACTGTTAAGATGTCTCCACCATCAATTCAAGTGTTAGCCTACTTGAGCAATCTCGAAAACTGAAGGTTCACAAGAAAGGACATCAACAAAATTGGGAAGGTCCAATCGCTGACCTCGTGCGTGAACGATTATGTAAACCGACGTCTGTCCCTTAAATGTGCTTCCTATTGCCGGAGATTTTGCGGTGGCTCACTTAGAAACCAACTTAGCTACTTGGTCTCCATTTGCAACTGTCGTGTGCTTTGGGGAATCCGCTGCAAATAAAGGTAGCTTGCAAGTTGTGGGTTGGTAAAAGTCAATGTCTGTAACATTTGCGAGATCCACTTTGGCTTTTCACCCATGGTTATTGATTAGTCCGCATGATGAAGCAATACCAATTCCTGGAAACACTGCCTATCATTAATAAGGGACATTGCTAACATCTATTAACATCTGTGCGTCCACAAAGGTTCTCGATAAATCATATGAAAAAATCATATCGAGAACACACATGGGAAATCACATCATTTCTGTTTGAAAATCCCATGAACATCACATTAAATCTCAATAAAACCCATCAAATGTCACATACATGAATTAACTCACATGACTTCACATAATTTATCCCCTCATGGCTTCTCTTTATTTGCACATAAAACACAAATTTCTGAGTGCCATCCCATGGAAGTCTCTCCGTCACGGACAAAAAAAAATGCGTCATTTCTCCAGGACTCCCAGGATTCGGAGGTTGAACCCATTAATGTGACATTTATGTTTTTCACGACAGTAAGCACCACAATCATAATATACTTATACTACATAATATACCATAAATATACCATATATATATAGATAGATATACTAATTGGTGGTATACCTACCCCCCTGAAAAATATTAGTCAGATTGGATCATCATCCCAACTATTGGGGAACATAAAAAATGTTCCAAATCACCAACCCGTATATATATATATACACACACCATAATTTACTATGATATACCACACATACATAATATACTTATAGTATAATGCAGATATGATCATTTTCACTAGTGGACAATCTCAGAAGCAGAATACTTTGTGGTTCATCCTACTTGCCAAGAAAAAAACACATATAAACCTGCTTATAAATGGAGCAGGTAGAGTCAGAACACCTTGAACTGAGGTTGTACTACAAGCAAGGTGAACTAGCAAGTACAAATTGGGGGGATTGAGACAGATCGCGGTCGAAACATCTGTGCTAGCAAGGCACCCTGTATCCTGATTCAGCACAATGAGCTCGCGCAAATGCACCTGCAATGTCGAGGGGGTCATGTACAACATGGTTCCCCTCCATTGATAAGTAGGATTTTCAATCTGTCCAACTATAGATATATCATGATATATCCTCCATGAAACCAAAGTATGTAAACTACTTCAAAGTGCTTATCTAGGAGGCATCGCATGGTAGAAAATCCGTGTGATTTTGAAGGGTTCCAAATGAAAGGCGGTTCGATTCGCAAAAAATGTTGCGAAAAGGGTGATTTGACCATTCTTTACTGGAGTTTCAAATGCAACGCTGGTTGGTGGTTTTAACCATCTTGAAAAACTTAGTCAATGGGAAGGATTATCCCATATATTATGGAAAATAAAAAATGTTTGAAACCACCAACCAGAAAAAAACAAACCCTGATGACAGTTCAAGTGGTGAATGAAGGTTGGGTTGAATTACATTTGCCATTCAGACATTCAGGAATACTCTCGGTGAAGATTCGTGTTTTGTAAGCCTGATCAGCAAGTGATGTGATGTGAATGCCGGATTGAAAACTCTTGGGCCATTAACTAGGTTAACATATAATCATATATGTTAATGGTGAATGGAGTTATTATCATGGGATCTTAGTCAACCTAACGTCCCACGATGGTAATGGACAAATTAGCAATACCTAGTGTAGATCTCAACGTAGGTTCCCCAAATAACAAGTTTTCACCTGAGTCGTCACTTGCTAAGATTCTGGCTTTACTTTGGCATCTGGCTTTAACATACTTATATAAACAAAATACAGTTTAGCCAAATTCATTTGTTTATTGACAAAGGTTTTCCTTGTGAAACACAATGTAGTAAATATTGAAGAAATATGTTAGCAGATTCTTGTCCATGTACCAAATGCATGGAAACTAGATAGAAAAACAACAGGCATGTTGATGCACTTTTGATGCACTTTTGCGGTTGCCATTTTTCACACAATTTGTTAATGTTGGATGAATTAGCCAAAACATACGTAATGTCTTCTCGATTATTTGGTTTGAAAACATAAATGTAATGCACTAGTGTTGCAGACTTAGGGCAGTGCATGCAAGTCACAGCCAAATTTTAATGATTCTGCAACAACACCACATGCTAAAAATCAAAAATAAAAATGACTGATAAAACTAATCCAATTTTAAGTAAAAAAACATCATCCAACAAATTAGGTGACAAAAGAATACAAAAGACACATTTCGTATGTTTTAACTAAATAACTCAAATTTACGTAAATTTAGCTCTACCTGATTTTACTGCAGAAGTAATAGCTTCCATCCTGTCTCCTAAAACATATCTCACAAGTAAAAAACAACAGAACATAGATGTATTAGCAACCATTACATGCAAATCATAGCAACATCTGGTGATTTTGTAACAACAAAATATGCAAAAACTGCAACAAAACTATTCTAAAATTAGGCAAAAGACAACATCCAAAAATTTAGGTCTAGTAAATTAATTCAGGTCGATTAGTAAATTAATTTAGGTCGTAACCTAAATTGGAATTTTTATTTAGGTGGAGAAAAATAAATTAGCATTTTTTTACCTAAACAGTTCCAAAATAAGCAAATTTAGCTCGACCTAAATTTACTAATTCCGGAGACTCAGGGTACTAAATAAAGTGTATGTAGTATGAAGAATTACTGTAAAGGTTGATTCCCAGAACCATTTAGCAGTATATGTTCTTGTGTGCTGTGTGTGAGAATAGTTTTGGTACCGCTTTGCCACAAGTCCACTTTTCATCGTGCCATGCTCATGTGGTTGCCGATTGTCCAGGTTTGCACCGCCAGTTGTAGCCTCCCCCTAATACTAAATTAAAAACTCGAATATATATATATATATATATCTATATATATATAGAATTTCAAAATCGATTAGATTTCCTTTTAAATTCTAATTAACATATTGCCAAAAAATGGATTTCGAAGCTTTCCCTAATATTGAATGAAAAACATTAATATAAAAAACTAAAATGTTCGTACATGTCCTAATAATAAACACCCCGGGGCTGACTAGTTTTTATTATCAGGGGATGAAACCCACAAAAGGGATCAATTAAGAGTCAAATGGCCAACCTCAAATTTTCAAAAAAAGGATACGGACGCTAGTTTTTATTATTTGGGGTGGGTTTTGTAATAGGGAAAGGGATTAAACTATAATAAGTACAGACCTATCTACCATAAACAATAGATATTGGAGTTATAAACCAACTAAGCTACAATGTGAGTGAGGCCCCCAAGATAGCTAAGTTGGTTTATAACTCCAATAACTATAGTTACTGGGGCTTATAAACTATAAACAAATTTATAACTGGGGGGCCTCACATTGTAACTATGGGGCATCTCCTTGTAGCCAACTTGAAAATCCGGTTAGTCACCCAATCAAAGCTGCAGAAGTTTTGTGTTCATCCCCCGGAACAGGCCGCTGATTTGCACTATACGTCAGGGACTAGTTGGCAAATAAGCAACAAACAATGTGATTGATATGGAATCTATTAAGCAACATATATGGAATCTATTAATCCCATAATCCCATTATAACCCAAAATTCTCATAACTTATAAGCAACATATAATGAGTCATAATGGAATGTCTATTGTATTATCAATCAACACATTGGGGGTTTCAATGGGAATGAAACAATTTCATAGTCCGGGATTTGCTGAGTCGATGAAATCCACGGCTGGGGGTTCTCCTTTGGGGGCATTGGGGACATTTTCAGGGTTTCCTTTAAGAAAATCCAAGATTATAAGATTGATATGAGATTGTTGTTTATGTTCAAAGCCATAAAATGGGGTGAGTGATCCCAAATGACCAATATGTTTCAGGTTGAAACATCTAGAGAATGTCAACCTGATTTATCAGAGGGGTCATGGCAAAAAAGGACCATCAAAGTAGACCCTGCTGATCATCCAACCAGTACCTTGACGATGACTTGCCACAATGATAGCATGTCGAGGGTTTGCCGTACAAACATCGAAACGCACCACATCAATGTCGTCACAGGGTACGCGAGGAACTGGAAGGTATCCATTGACAAGGGGTCTGCCTCAAGCAGGTACAATCCGCTTGTGAAAAGCCCAATGTACACAGCACAGAGTGCCTTCGAAATGGGCACACCCGTGGTGAAGTCAGTGCTCATGTCACGTTGCACCGCCAAGTATGTAACGCCACAGAGCATCAAAATCGCAATAGTGGCGCGAGTGGCAAATTCAAGCCATCCCATGGATGACGCACTGTCACATAACAACGATGTCACGACGCATGCACACAACACACAGCTCCAGTACATGATCATGAGCAGAACGGAGGAGGCGTAGGCTTTGTCTGCATGTTGCAGGTGATATATCTAATCCTTTCCCCCTATTACTAAACGTCCCCCAAATACTAAAAACTAGGGTCCATCTCTAATTTCGGAAAATTTCAGATTGGCCAATTTGACTTTTAATTGCTCCCCTTTAGAAAACAATAAAAAAATAAAGCTAGCATTTGTGTGTTTCACCCCCCTAATAATAAAAAATAGTCAACCCCAGGGTGTTTATTATTAGGGTCCGTCCGAATATTTTTAGTTTTTATATTAGGGCTTTGAATCTATTATTAGGACCCGCTTCGAAATCCAATTTTTGGCAATATTTCAATTGCGTTATATAAAAAAAATAATTGATGTTGAAATCGGAAAAATAGTTTTTATTATTAGGGTTTAAAATTAATAAATACACCCCTTATAACAAAAACTACCTGAGGTGTTTATTATTGTGGGAGGGGGGGGGACGTTTAGTATTAGGGGAAAGGGATTATAGTTAATGGGCTGGTAACCAATTTATAACCGGAAAGGGCACCACCTTGTAAGTATTCCTCAAAGATATTCTAAAACTATGTAACTAAGTTCTTAATAGTGCTTAAGTTTTTTAGTGATTAATAGTGGTTATCCATCTTAGATCTTAAGCTCGGATGTTACGATTTTCTGGACCACAAAAAGTAGAAATTTGTGGTGCACGCCATTTAAGTTGGTTGAACCACCCTCACAACAAACATACCACCTTCAATGTACGGGGATCACCTCACGAAACGACATCAATAGCTCCCCTTCAAGAGATGTTCCTAGATTCAATGGATTGGTTTAAGGGGAAATAGGAACCGGAAAGCACCATGATCTTCATGGGAAAATCGATGGTTTCGTGATGTTTTTCCCTCAAACCACTCCAATGATAGATCCCACTTCGAAACCCATATGAAAACCATGTGCTTTTGGATTTTCATCATCGATAATGATCAAGCCATCTGTAATTCTCGTCTAGATGTAAATGCCCAATGATTATAGTGCTTCAAAAAGAAGACATAATGACTAACCGACTAACCATTTACTGTATGTTCATCATCAATCTGTATTGGAAAGTTAGTCATGTTTAAGTGATTCTTGTTCATTCTCATCCGCAACGATAAATCATGATACATCCACATAGCTGGCTGAATTGCAACAATTCACCAATCCGAAATAAGGACATGTTGGGCTCTTTCCCCATAGGAAACCTATTCTACGATGAGGTCGTGGTGATGTCGTTGTAACAATAGTTGAACTATCAATAGCTATACCATTAAAAAAAAACAACTATATATATATATAATATTATCATAATCTATAAACTGTTCAAAAATTTTAACACCCCCCATACGTATATGGATCATCCCCCGTTATATATGACTTATTTATGAATTCTACACAACCTACGACCAGGCCCCCTGTCAATGTCCCCTACAACAGTTATAGCCCTTCACAGTTATCAATAACTTATTTCTCATTTGGGTGATATGTTTCACCAACTAGTTGCAGGAGTTTATGTCATCCCATTTAAGGCCCTGTTAAGGGCCATAACTGGAACCACTATATTAACCACCATTTATAGATGGCTTTCTCTTTAAAACCTCCATTCTTAGGGCCACTATTAACCACCATTCTCACCATACCTCCACCTTTTCAGCCGCAGACCAACACTTGAAACATCCTTTGTAGGGCCACTAGCAACAACTATTTACCACTACTAATAACAAATAATAGGAATAACATGTATACATATGTACCCTTATCAATATGGGGCTCAAAATTGGATACCAAGATAGATATATATATATATATATCATCCATAAACCATAGTGAAATTGGAGTTTTTTGCATGCCCCAACTTCGCGTTCACGGGGGCATCACCTTGCCTCCTGCGGCTCGGGCCAGGCGATGTTCAGCTTCCGGATGGGCGTGGTGCAGGTCATGAAGGTATGGTTGCGCACTGCGGCCGCGGGTTTTTCATGGGCTTTCAGTGTGGGAACATGGTGATTTAGCATATAAATTCATATAAACATATGGTGATTTAGATGGATTTATAGTTGATAGCTAAGTTGAGTGATACAACTCGGTGAATTCTATGGTTTATGGTAGATATATCGAACTAGTTGATGGGTTGATAGCCAACTTATCATCAATGGGTTGAAGACTACTCAGATGGGCCATGGTATTGGGTATCTGGTCAATGGTCGTGGGTTACAACCCCTGAAATACCGGGTTCCAGTACGGCCAGTTATAGACCAGTTGTGACTAGTTACTGGTCAAATTGTCAATGAGCTAAAAGCCCATGGCCCATTGAAGTGGAACTCCGGGAGTGAACTCCCGGAGAAAAGGAGAGATTTCATTGAAGCTTTTGAACGTGTAGAATGACGAAACACAGAGTTTTTTCTGTGTTGGTTTATGTTTGCCCATCTAACAGTTCGATAGATCAAAATCAATTCAAACCAAACACTTAACCTATCTATACACTAACTTACCTTTTGGGGATACCACCTAACTTAACAATGGCTTGATCTGTCACTGGTCCCTAGGACTTCCCAAAAATTCTCGCACAAAAACTGCTTGTTGGCATACATAGACAGTATAATTAGCACTATATAGACTATAATGTATAATATATATATATAGACTGTCTATAATAGTAAATAGTATATATATATGTAATATACTGTCTATATATTACATATATACTGACTATTCTATATAATACACATTAATATACAATATACTACTTGGTATATATATATATAATTATATATATTGTACAATGTATGTATACATATGCAATAGTCTGACTGGCATAATATATGCACAACACATCTCAAGCCAAGTACTGCTTGAGTGTCATCGAGACACTTTTTTTCGGCTCATGCCATTTTCTCTCGGTTAGTTCACCTGAATCATAAAGCAGCCTTGGATTTGCTGAAAAGAAACTCCCAAAAACATATTCAAACGTTGTCAGCAAATCCAGGGTAGGATCAAGCTAGTTATAATTAGAGTGAACTAAGCCACTTGTTCAAAACATGTGGATCTAGGACAGTGCGTCGCCTCCAAATAGACTTTTTGATCCATGTTTGCATGGCTGATCTGAGATACCCTCACTTTTTATGGTTGAATATACTGTAAAGGGCATATAGTATGTAATGATATGTAAACAATATGTATAACATATATATATATATATATATGTACATATATGTATAGTATGCAATTGTAGTAATATGTAAAAACACATTATATATATAATGTAGTAATAATTAAACAATATGTATCTACTGTAATATGTATTAAATATATACATACATAATATGTACATGACCAACAAAAACAGACCTACTCTTCACCAAGCCTTTGCCAGTCGCAAACGTACCAGATCCTGTGATCCTCGCCGTGGCGCCTCGATGTTGGAAGATGCCTGGATTGGTGAAGAAAATGGACTTTGCGTCCGTGATTTTGTCTTCATAACTGTACCTGCAGGCTGCTGCTCGTAGCTTTCTTGGCTGGTCGTTTTAAGGTACGAAAATGAAAAAATAAAATGGTTCACATCGGAGCCATGAAATGAAGGATCTTTCCACGTTCAGAACAGGTAGTAACACTGTAAGTGCTAGAGTCACCATAGTAGTTGGTTTGCAACCACAAGTATGACTTACTTGGACATGGCATAGCCGCCCACCGGTCACGGGGACCTCGTGAATCACCGATGATCCGCCAAGTACCCAATACTTCAGAGTCAGCACATTTGCGGTTGGTCACTGAGACAAAAAAAAGGTGGTGCGCCCTAGTTATAAGCTGGTTTACAACCCCATAGAATGCCATAGATATAATATATCTATCATAAACCTTATTAGTTAACTGACATACAAAGTGACTTCGCTGGGTAGGGGATACCCTCTGGTAAACTAACAGTTTGCTATTGAAAATCGCCCAGTCGAACTAGTTGATTTAGCCAGCTAAAACGTGGTGATCTTCCAGAGTTGTGTATGGAAAATCACCATTTTCAATGGGTAAATCAACGAACTAAATCACCATTTTCCACTATAAATCACCATTTTCCAGTATAAATCACTGGAAACGTTTACCAGAGGGTACCACCTTGAAAATTGAGGATCCCACGTTGTCAACCCCTTCACCAAGCTGTCGCTGCTTGGGAAAAAAAAAGACTCGGACAGTAAACCCATCTCCCTAGATCCGATCTCCCACTGGTTGGTGGTACCTATCCCTCTGAAAAAAATATGAAAGCTATTGAAAATGGTCATTTATCATGTTAGTTTCTAAACCATAGGAATAGTATAGATATATCCACCATAAACCATAGTGAACTTGGAGTTATAAACCAACTTAACTAACTATGGGGCACCATCTTGTGGGATTATTATTCCCAATATTGGAAAGTCATAAAAGCCATGTTCCAAACCACCAACCAGCCCATTATAATGGATTTTCGCTACTAACTGGGATTCCACTTATAAACTGGTTAGTAAGTGTGGTTATAACCCACTTTCTTTAATGGGATACACCCAGTTCTTAGGGGACCGGCTGTCCTACCTTCTGGTAATTTAACAGTTTGCTATTGAAAATTGCTCATTTAGTCAATTGATTTACGGTTTTGAGTTCGGTGGTGATTTTCCAGTTCGCGAACTGTAAACGTTTACCAAAGGGTAATGGATATTTTCCTGGTTAGTCTAAATATCCGCACAATCCAATGGGTTCCCTCTGGTAAACATACAAACAACTATGGAAAATCACCATGTTTAATGGGCAAATCAACTATTTCCTGGTTGGTGGTTTTAACCATCTTGAAAAATATGAGTTCGTCAATGGGAAGGATGACATCCCATATATGAAATGGAAAATAAAAGCCATGTTTGAAACCACCAACCAGTTTCGACTGGGCCATTTTCAATAACTATGTTACCCTCTGGTAAACGTTTACATACCTATGGAAAATCACCATGCTATTAATGGGAAAACTCACTATTTCGACTGGGCCATTATCAATAGCTATCTTAGTCATTACCAGAGGATTAATCCCATTAAAATATATTAAAATCACCATTTTGTTGGTTAAACCCCATAAAACCACCATTTTCCTATGGTTTTCCTATGGTTTTCCTATGGTTTTCCAAACGTCTTAGTCATTACCAGAGGCGTTTCTCACTCCATTTCCTGGTGAACTCTTCGCCAATAATGTCCCTGGGATGAACAACAGCCCCACTGAAGATATGGAAAAAAAACGGCCGAATTTGTTGGGTAAATCCTACTACCCTCTGGTAATTTAACGTAGCTATTGAAAATGGCCATTTAGAGTGGATTTTCCCATTAAACATGGTGATTTTCCATTGCTATGTTAGTTTACCAGAGGGTATATTCCAGTTATATCATGTTATATCATGTTATATCCATTTATATACATCCATATACATATTCCCCATGTCTCATCAATATCCCATCGGATTCTCTTTAATATCCCCAGTAGATCCCATGGTCAAATCCCATGCTTCATGGTTAAACTATCTTAAACCACCATGTCTGATGCTGAAACGAGGTTAAACCACCATCTCCGAAATCCGAATTGGTGATAGTGACAGTGACTCTGACCGACTAACGTTCAACTACATTCCCGGATTCTGACTGCCCTCTAAACTAGTCATGTGGTCAAGATTCTTCAAGAGTCAATGAGTCAAGAGTGTTGGAGCGTTGGATAAAAATTGGCAATTGGAGCCGGTCAATGGCCGTCAATGGTCAAGTCAAGCGTCGGTGACGTTCCACAGTGTCTTCCAACGTCATCTGGTAGTCCACGCCGTTTTGGGGCGATGCATCGCAGCTCAACATGACAAAGATGCACCGCTTCTCACAGAACGATTGGCGTCTGAGGCGCATCAGAAGCACGTCTGCTTTCAGCCTTGTTCTCGACAGTGTGGCTGGTGAAGGAACTTGAATCTTGTTCTTGGTCAGCTCCTCCTGGCATGCTTCTGCTGCCTTTGGGCCCAGCACGTATCCCATTGCCTGCACCAGCGTTTTTGGCGGTGATGCTGTTGTCTTGAGCAAGCGTCCCATCAACACCATTTTTGATGGTTAAACTATGTTGAACTAAATGGTGGGTTAAACATAATTACCAGTAGTACCGCGCAAGGCAGTGGCGGAAGTTTCAAAAACAGGAAACCTATAGGAGAGGTTGGTTGTTGTGAATCAGGGATGGCAGAGCGAAGCCACTCATGGATCGAAAGGTGATTGATCTCTCTCACGATTCTCTCTTTCTCTGACTATCTACCTACCTACCTATCTATCTATCTATCTACCTATCTATCTATCTATCTATCTATCGAACGATCTAAGTCTATCTATCTATCTATCTATCTCTCTCTCTCTCTCTCCTTCATCTGTCTAGCTGTCTACCTGTCTATCTGTCTATCTATCTATTTGTCTACCTGTCTATCTGTGGTGCAGTGTCATTGAGTGTAATGTAGTGTAGTGTAATTGTAGTGTGGTGTAGTGGAGTGTAGTGGAATGTAGTGTAGTGTAGTGTAATGTAGTGTAGTGTAGTGTAATGTAGCGTAGTGTAGTGTAATTTAGTGTAGTGGTGTGTAGTGGAGTGTAGTTGTGTAGTTGTAGTTGTAGTGTAGTGGAGTGTAGTGTAATGTAGTGTAGTGTAGTGTAGCGTAGCGTATGTAGTGTAATCTAGTGAAGCGAAGCGAAGCGACATCTGAACCTCCAAAAGTGGTCCGAACCCCTGGTGTTTTTAACATTTTGACTTCGAAATGTGCTTCGCGCCACAACGGCGTGCAATTTTTCATCTCTCATCTGGCCAGCTGGCTCCGCACCCGCCGCTTTAGCGAGCCTACTTTTCGACCCTCCGGAGCCACAAATCATTGGAAAAACACAGTGTTTCGCGACTTCCCTACCTTTTCGCGCATCTGCATCTTCTTTCTTCTTACTCTTTCTCTTCTACTCTTCTTTCTTCTAATCTTTCTCTTCTCTCTGCCTCTTCCCTGCTCTGCTTTTCATCTGTCCATATTGCCGGAAGTTTGACTTCTAAACTTCCTTCGATTATAAACTATTATATCAATCATTATATCAATATATTTTGCTTTTAAAAAAACAATGATGATGTTAAACTATGGTTAAACCATCATCCATTTTTGCTATAATATAATGATTGATATGTTTTGTGGGTCAAACAAGCATTTTTTGTTAGTTGATCCCCATAGCAAACTCCCCACATCTCCATCTGTTCCAGGTTACCAGGTGGTCTCTTCGAACGTTCCATCTTCACTCTGGTTGAAGAGGACTTGGGTGTAGTTACATCCCGGGTGCTGCAGGTTAAACCTCGGCAAAACAGACAAAAATGAGGTTCAACTAGTAGACCTATAGACCCGTTATATATATATATATATATATATGGGTATGTCTCAAAATGAGGAGTGCGGCCCGGGAAGTTTGACTAGGGGGTATGATTCGTGGGTATGATTCGGGGTATGGTTCGGGGTATGGTTCGGGGGTATGGTTCGCGGCCCTTTATGTACCTATACTTAGTCCCAAAATCCCAAAACATCAGAATGTTGCTAATTAATGCTATCTATATCATGCATGGAGTATATGGGTCTCAATGGCCCTGGGATCGATTTTGCGTGCAATGGTGCTAGTGAAGGGTGTGCTGCACGCTGCAGGGTGCAGCTGTTAGAGTGGCGTGTCCGCTCTGGAGCTGGCTGGTGGTGCTGCTGCAGGGTGCTGCTTCAAGGTGCTGCAGTCAAAGTGGTGTGTGCGCTTTGGAGTTGGCATGTTGGTGCCATCGCAGGATGCCACTGCAGGGTGCCGTTCCCGGATTTTTCTCAGAAGCAGCAGGAGGCGTAGTGTAGCCCGTGGCGAATGGTTGCAAAGAAAAAGATTTATGCTCACAAAACACAAGTTCTGATCTTGCAAATGTACCAAGGTTCAGAATTGGGAAGTTTGAGGTATGATTCGGGTATGATTCGGGTATGATTCGGGGTATGGTTCGGGAACCCATGTTTTTTTGGAATTCAGGAAGCTTTGTTGCTTGAGTCTCTTTTTCCCACCGTCAACCTACCACAACTGCTACTTAATAGCAGACAACACAGCAAGCAGCCAGCCACGCAGCCAGCCAGCCGCAACTAGCCAGCCCTATAGCCAGCCACCCAACCAGCAGCAGCAATTGCCATAGCCACCTAGCCTAGCCAGCCACGCAGCCAGCCACCTAGCCAGCCAGCCAGCCTCACCACTCATGTCGTGAAGGTATGTGAAGGCAGCCAGGGATCATCGGATCTGGCCAACACTTGTCAATTGGCTTGTCACGTCCATTAAAACTAGTGAGGCCATGCAATCCCAAACGATCCCAAAAGAAACATTCATAATCGTGATTTTTGGGGGTATGATTCGCAGGTATGATTCGGGGTATGGTTCGGGGTATGATTCGTGGGTATGGTTCGCAGAACTCGAACTTCCCACCCTTACTAAAATCTGCACACCTGAAAAAAAGACACAGCCATATATACGTATATATATATATACATACATAAATACATATGAATGGATGATATACGGTAAGATTGGGCAAGAAAGTGTGTTGTCCTTGGTCACTTAAAAGTAACGTGTCAGTTGAAATTTTACCTGAGGTTTGAGGGTGTCAAAAAGTGTTGATGACGCGAGAAGTCCTCCTTACTTCAGATCATATTTGCATTACCGTCTGTAGATCAAACTTGGCACTGGTTTTAATGGGAAAGCTGTCGGTGGATTTTCCATTGCCACGTTGAGGGTAAACATGGAAACAGTCATTGACTGGAAACAAATCAGACAAAATACAAAGTCCTCATGCAGTAGAATTTCATGAACAGCACTTGTGTTGCAAGTAGATGGTAGAGACAAGATGATGAGAATGCAAGAGTAGTCACTGCTCGATTGCTCAAGTTGGTCCAGGTGAGCAGTGTGACCTACAAGTACCCTCTGGTAATTTGTTGCATAGCCATTGAACATGGTCCATAGAAATAGTGGATTTACACAGCTAGAAAATTGTGATTTTCCACCCATTTATAGTGGATTTATAGTGACGGACAATCACTTAGAACGTAATTTTTTTCCATTTTTTTTTTTCGTACTTAGAACGTAGCAAAATTTCATCACTTAGAACGTAGGGAAAATTCATCACTTAGAACGTCAAAATATCACTTAGGCCCATTTATCACTTAGAACGTAAACCAACCCTTAGAACGTGCTAAGTGATTGTCCGCCACTATAATTATGAACAATTACCATATGACGTGACATAGACACGTTCTAAGTGTATGGTTTTCGACGTTCTAAGTGTTAAATCAGTGACCTAGACACGTTCTAAGTGTTAAATCCCCGGTACGTTCTAAGTGATGAATCTTGATATTTGGACGTTCTAAGTGTATGGTTTTCGACGTTCTAAGTGCAAGGCTTAGAACGTAAAAAAAGCAGTAATATTCAGATTTTTTTCTCCAAAATACGTTCTAAGTGATTGTCCGTCACTATACCCAGCTAGAAAATGGTGATTTTCCACCCATAGAAATAGTGGATTTACCCAGCTAGAACATGGTGATTTTCCATAGCTTTTTGGTATGTTTACCAGACCCAGATGCTCCATGTATGGAATATTTACCTACATTTGGGTGATTTTTGGGGTAAATGTAGGTAGATATTCCAGCACCATGGAGCATATTGGAGAGGGTAAACACAAGTCATCCCGGCTTATTACGGAACCGGTGGGTTCAGGCAGCGGATTCACAGCTCATGGATGACGATCTGACACCTTATATACTCTCTTTGAGTACTTGGGGGTGCAGTTGGGATACATGTTCTAATAAACCCCCATACGTTGCTGGTTGGTGGTTTGAACACCTCTGAAAAGTGATGGAGTTCGTCAGTTGGGATGATGACATTCGCCATGTTCCAAACCACCAACAAGGTTGGGATACAAGTTCTAATAAACCCAACTTACGGTGAAATATATCCACTTAGTGAACCCTGGAACTGCGTAACCCAACTGTGTTTCCATGTATATCCAACATTAGAACCTCCAACACGGGCTTTTGGCCCACGTTTAGGATCAATTCTCCGCGCTTCTGAAGACTCAACTGTGCTTCCTTACTTGGAAGTGCAATTCCAGGGTTCACTGGGTGGATATATTTCACCATAGTGCTATAGTAAGTTTTAGCTTATATCCCAACTTATCGGGGTTTATAATCCTGGTTCATGGTTATATATCACTTATGTTTCAACTCAACTGCCGAAGTAAGCGTCTAATCTTTGAGCCCCAAGGCACAGGTAACTTGAAGTCTTTGTGAACTCACACAGTCCTTGTTCTCATCTCCTGGTTTTCGCATTTGTTCATCTGGTTGGTGGTTTTAACCATCTTGAAAAATATTAGTCAATGGGAAGGATTATCCCACATATGAAATGGACAATAAAAATGTTTGAAACCACCAACCAGTCATGTTTACTAAGCCCTTTTGGGTTCATATGAAACACCACCCAGAAACAATGCTTTAGTGATGACTTTGTATCCCCCGCGATTTTCCATGGGCTGGGGATCCCCTACGCATCAGCCCAGCTGGTATAGGAGTCCGGTTCTCCGGTCAAAGAACCATCCAGGTCCCAATAGATATCCTGCGCCGCGGTGCTTTTGTAACCTCATCCTACAGAAAGGTAAGCCGCTAAGCCATAGTTAGCCAAGTTGGTTGATAACTATAGGTGAATTCTTTTAATGGTAGATATATCTACGGTTAATGCGGGTTATAAACAAACTTACAACTGGGGGGGGCACCACCTTGTACAGTAGGTAGGTAAGCATGTCACCCAATGATATGGGGGTTTTCATAATCATGGGGGTACCACAATAGCTGGATGGTTTATTTGCTGGAAAAAAAATCCGAAAATGAAATGGATTATTTAGGGGTACCCCCGTTTTAGGAAACCTCCATATATGGATATTCAAATGGTAAAAATCAATATAATCAGTGCTTATGGTACAATAAACTCTATGCGGAATTCCAAATGATGTATATATAATATAACATATATATATATATATACATATACACAACAACCATTATGCATTCTATATGGATGTACACACTTACGTCAAGATATGTCAAGGGATTGTTGTTGATGCACCGACTGGGATGTATGGATCAACGGTTTAACCATGTCTTTGGTGCCCACTGAATTACTTGGGGACTCATCCCCCAACTTTTTTGGTCCAAAAATGGTTACCTTGTATTACCCTCTGGTAAACTAACATAGCTATGGAAAATCACCATTTTTAATGGGTAAATCCACTATAAATCACCATTTTCAATAGCTATGTTAAATTACCAGAGGGTATCACATATAAGGGAACATACCTGGTAACCGCTCTCGCCCAGCAAATCTATCTGCAGCAGCGTCGGAAATGCCAATTCGATATCGACAACCTTGCTCAAGTAATGCTCCAGCTGCAGGGTCTTGAGTACCACCAAAAGGTGTCGAACCAAACAAAACTTGCACTGCATACCAGACATCACAAATCGGGCACCAATCATTGAAGCTTACAGGGATAGCAACATCAAGGCCAATCACGATTTCATTTGCAATGACTCGGTTGTTGATTTCGGCAAATGCACGCTGTGACACGATTCTCACACCAACCGGTTGTGCAATTCGTGGTGCAGCAAACTCTGAATTCAACCAACCATTGTTCGTCCATCATGTCATGGCAAACCCAGCTAGAAGGGAAAGCGAAGGATTACCCGTGGTTGGTTTGTCTAATCTTGAGGGCTGGAGCTTGAAGTAGGGAAGTATCGTATGAATTATGAGAATATGCGAACCTGAATTCAGATCGTACCGCTAAAAAGGGTGGTTGATTACTGCTTTATATCCCCATACATATCCCAATTATATCCACCTTTCTGGGTTTTCTACCACCATAAAAGCACCACTTTTCTGGGTTCCAAATGGTGGTTCTGTCCCAATGATATCCACCATGATATCCATTTAACCACCTTTATGGAGCTGGGTTAAACTACCAGCGGCTCCATGGATCCCCAAAATTGTCCTTCTTGAAGACATTGATCCGTCTCGTGACGTTGATGAATTCTGCAGCCAGCAGCGGACAAGCGGCGCAAAGGGGAAAGTTAAGGAAGGACGCAACGGGGAAGGATGAGGCATGATCTGACACTAGTCGGCCAAGCTGGACTTTCTTCAAGGGCATGCCAACACTTACTAATACATATTAATATATATATATATACATATATTTGCAATTATATGCATGTGTCATAGGATATGTGCATTGATGTTCCCCTGTCCCTTAGAGAAAATCATCTATATCTATCCTATCCTATCCTACCCTATCCTATCCTATCCATCTATCTATCTATCCACTCTAATCTACTCTAATTTAATCGTCTAATCCAATCTAATCTAATCTAGTCCAATCTATGTAATCTAGTCCAATCTGAATCTAATCTAACCTAATCCAATCTAATCTAATCGAACCTAGTCTAATCTATATATCTGTATATCAACATGTTCAATGTAGATTGCGACTTACCCGCAGGCACAACATGAAGGATCATTGTCCTACCCAAGCAAAACAAAAGGCTGTCTTGGTCTTGCTGATGCAAAAAAAACAACAGCATATCCATGGATATTCGTCACCATCAACTGGGTCACAACAGTTCGAGAATCATCGTATTGGATTTGCTGAGAGCACACCCAGTTCGATCTCCAAAGAATCCAGCCAAAAATGGCTCCAAAGCTAGGATTAGCCTCTGGTAAACATACAAAAAGCTATGGAAAATAACCATCTTTAATGGGAAAATCAACTATTTCTATGGTCATTTTCAATAGCTATGTTAAATTACCAGAGGGTAAATCTGTAGTTCCTCTTGGACTTCCCAAATGTCCCAGTTCCCAACAGCTTGTGATTCCAATCATCCCTGGTTTCACTCCACCAACAGCCCTGGCTTTCTCTGACATTTTTTTGGGGACAATTATCAAATTCATTGGTCAATCCAGGATAGGGCCCTCAGTCGAGTTCGCGTGAACCGTTGCTTCACTGAATTCTATATGGTTAATGGGGTCTATAAACCAACTTATAACTGGGGGGCACCATCCTGTCATAATTTAATCTCTTACAATGCACAAAGGAAAGGTATACTTTTTCGACAGGCCCACATCGTAGTGTCATGATATTTCCATAAGGCAATTCTATTCAAAATCAGTAATCAACAACAATACCAAAAATAATTTGCATAAATTGTATAAGATCACTAACCTGAAATAAGTTTAGGGATAGTTATCTCCACTCACTATCACTAACCATCAGCGAGGTCGTTGGCCACCACGCCCAGCCAAGTCACTTAAGCCCGCAAAGCGGTAGGTGTGCGCTCCTTGACGCCACTTGGCCAACGTCCTCAGCAAGGCCAACCATGGATTACGCTCTCGCAATTGATGACTATGTTGATTGTCGGTGTTTGATAACACTGTTTTACTGGTTGGTGGTTGACCAACCCCTCTGGAAAATATAAGTTCGTCAGTTGGGATGATGAAATTCCCAACTGAATGGAAAAATAAAAGCCATGTTCCAAACCACCAACCAGCTGTTTAAGTTGGTTGATAAGCCCATTACCTTCTGGGTATGCAAGGTGCAGGGCTTGGCGACAGACGATGTAACACACAGCGAGTTCCACCAAAAGTGTTTCTCATTGTTAAGGATTACGCATTTCTGGTTGTCCGTGGTGATGGTGATGATGATGATGATGATGATGATGAGGATGACTGCGTGATGGTCGGATGCATGATCACAAGGGACACCCGAGACCAGATCCACGTGCCTTCGACAAATTCGCTTGCCCCTCTTCATCATCTTCGTCGAGAAGTCCCCCATTCTTCTTGTATCCGAAATCGCCCAGGGCTCGGCTCACGGCCTCAGTCCCCCGTCACGTTCGTCACATCGTTCGCCCAGGGGGTTGTACACCACCGTCGCCGAAGCTGTGATGTGCCCAAAGTTTGCACAAGGTGGTGCCCCACAGTTAGATAAGTTAGTTTATAAGTCCAATTTCACTATGGTTTATAGGGGATACATCTATAGTTAATGGGCTTATAAACCAACAAACATCACTGGTGGGGCACCACCTTGCATCACTCAACGTCTTGTAAGCAGTGAGCACTGCCGTGAGCACGTTTTTGGACCTCTCCAAAGGTTCGTGCGGATCATCGCCGTCATATCTTGCCGGAATTTCATCTAGCCAGTGCGCACGGGGATGTTTTTTTTCAAAAATATCTGTGCATCCATATGAAGTGTTGAAACCATGAAATGTCTGCGGTAACAGAACAGTTTCAGTACCGTTTATAGTTGACTTACCTATTAAAGATTGTGATTTTCCAGTTCGCGAAGTGTTTACCAGCGGATGATGTCGACCTGTAGTTGTTGATCATTGGCATGGCTACCTTGTACAAGCAAATTGTGTCACTCTTTTGCAGGTAACCCTCCGAATAAAATCCTAATAGCACCAAAATTTTAATGGGCTTGTATGGCTTAAAGTAGCATGGTTGTATCCATTAGTTTCAACTCTGGCCTGCACCCCCAAGTATTGGTTTAGAACCGCAATAACACTCCATTCTTGGTGGAAATTCATCTACAAATGGTGTACATTAACAAACTTACAACTGAAGAAACTAACTTGGTAGATGCTTCCAATGAACTCGTGATTTTTTTTTCCGAGTACAATGGTCATTCGATGCCTGCTTTCTTTTTTTAGCTGGTTAGTGTGTATATATATATATACGTGGATTTCCCCTCCACAATGGCTAACAGCTTGAAGTTGTTTTTCAGAATTCCAACACCCTTCGCTAGGTTTACACAGTGATATCAGCTAATATTCCCTGTTTTTGTTGGTCAAATTCGAATTGTTGTTCTATTTTGTTCTACCCATACAATCAGTTTTCCAGCGCAAACGGCGAATGTTATGCTGCGGAACCGATTGAATTTGTGGTTAGTAGCTTTAGCTAGCCTTGAGATTAGCAAAAACTGAGTGCAACTGATATACCTTGACCCCCAACCAATCAGTTGGTATAATTTCGGAGTAAAACTACCAACAGAAAGAATCAAACACTTTGCTTCAAGATTCTTGGACCAACAGAAAGTCTTGTAATCATACTAGAATACTGTCGTAAATACCCAAGCACTTGGGAGTCAACAATAAGAGGTCGTTGAGCGGAAAAAAAAAGCGGTGGATGGTTCCGAAATCCTGCACCAGTTGATGGTAAACATCCCACGTGTAACTAGGGGTTTAACCATCCGAGGTGCAGGATTTCGCTCGCCCATCCATATGAATACGTGTCTTAGCGATGATCATCTATTTAGTTCATCTATTTATGATCTATCTTAGCAATGTGAGGCCCCCCAGTTATAAGTTGGTTTATAAGCCCCAGTAACTACAGTTATAAGTACCATAAACCATAGTTATTGGAGTTATAAACCAACTTAGCTATCTTGCGGGCCTCACATTGTAGCAATGATAGCTTTTATTTGTGGTAAACATGATCTTCTATTTAGTTCCCTGATTTTCCAGCCAGCTTTGATTGTCAGAAAATGGCAGGCCGTAAAGATTGATGGCAGAAGAGGAACAGCCAAAGCACTGTTGTTTTTGTTTGCAGGTTCATGGCCAATCAGCCAGATATCCTGCAAACAATGACAGATTCTTAGCTGGTGAACGTAGATAATCCCATAGCCCCATTGATACCAAAAGACTATTTTTAGTTTTTGGATTAGTTAAACTACCCATCTTTCAGATTGACCTAGATACCTCATCATTAAACCATCATTAAACCACCATTAAACAACTTTAACCCATCATTTCTAGCCATCTTTCAGATTGCCCTAGGCTTCATCCAATGAATCAAACTAGCCTGGATCCCCAACCCAATCCATGTAAAATCAGATCAGCACCTGCGAGGTGGTATCCCATAAAATTGTTGTGGAATGGATGTACCACCTGGTGGTGAAGGGTATATAATTTATATTTTAGTACGATAACCTCCAGTATCCCCCAAAAAAGTGATGTGAACTTTAGTTTAAAGTCCCCTATGAATAACTATACCCTATGGATCCATGGCCACTGTCTGAGAAGGTACAAGACACCCCCTTGTCATCATACCCCAGTTGTACTTCCTAAGAAGGTACGGCTGGATCCATGAGATAGATATAACTTATAGCCCCCATAAACTCTAGATATTGTCAATGGGAATTCCAGGATACTAAAATGGAGGTACTGTATCATATAAGGCCATATTTTAGGAGGATATCCGGGATATCCCCTTACATAGGTGTTATATAGGCCTTATATATATGGTAGGTACCTCCATTTTAGGATCCTGAAATTCCCATTGATATTCAACTTATAAACCAACTTAGCTAGCTATGGGGCACCATCTTGTTTCCTTGCTGAAACATGTCTTTTTCTTTCAGAAATGTCTTCACATTTCACGTAGTAGAAGCATCCAGTCTAAATAAACAGAACGAGCATTCATTGTCACAGCGGTTTGCACATGGGTAGACCTCTATCAAACTATATTTAATCATGACCATAGAAAAGAGGCGTGCACCCATGAACATGCTCATTAGGCGTGAACTTAACTCGTCTGACTACTGCACCAAACCCATCAATCATGAGATGAGGCCCCAAGATCACATATAATTACACATTGGCTCACAACCCAGTGACTGTAGACATATCATGACATATCCACCACAAATCCCAGTTGACTTAAATATAAACTATAAACCAAGTTCAACCTATCAACTAGACATCCCACTTTTTTTTAACTGGAACCACTACAAAACCACTACAAAACCACCATATTTATAGATGACTTTCCCTTAAAGACCTCCATTTTGGGGGCCACTAAAAACCACCATTCACCGCCATAAAAACCATCCCTGCAGCATTTTCAGCAGTGTACCAACACTTGGAACATCCTTTGAAGACCGGCGACTGGCGAGACGAGAAATGGACCCTAGCAGTGAACGAAGGTTAAATGGGTAAGTGAGCAGTGAAGCTAAATGCCAAATTTATCCAACATAGATGTATATATATATATATATAGGTAAAGTGTGAATAAATCATGGGGGTTATTTGCACCAACTTAGCTACCTTGGGACCTTTGGGGCCCCACCTTGTACTATCAAACGGCAAACTTGTTCGCTTAATTCCTGATGGGAAACCCACCATTTGTGGAATCTCTAGGGACTATGTTTTATTTTTTGGCGATCCCCTTAAACAAGTCCAAGAACATGAAGAAGTACTTTTCTATCATTTTGGGGGTTGCTATGAGTTGTCTTAGAGCTAGGTTTGCCGCTATGACTCATTGTAGAGATAGCTGTAGTTAGATAGGTTTTTAAATACACTTATTTTGGGGAGGCACTTTGTATATGCTTATACTTATACAATTCTGACGTCGGAATATGTTCGCAAACAGTATGCCATACTGTAGAGCAAATTCACACCGTTTCTATAGGGGGCAGAACACTCATTATTTAGATCTCATTTAATTCGTTATATGCCTATGGGTTAAAATTCATGATGGATGTTTATCACGCATTCAGATGTTTGGTTTTGTCTCATTCAAATGGGTGTTGGTCAGATCAAACTATATAAAGGTGTAGGTATAGGTATTATGCAGTTGCTCATTATTCCCCATGGTTCCCAGCACCTCCCGAAAGATACCCCCAATTGATATGGTATCGCAAGATATGGTAACATCAATTAACTCACCATCCTTTTCTTTGTTTGGTGGTACTCACATTTGCTTTCCTCTATTTACTAATGCTGAATCATGGCCTCTTTCAAAACCAGCAGTGTTTTGATTCTAAATGTTCACACTCTTGTTTCTAATTCTCCGAAACAGTTCGTTCTCTACTATATACCCCATAGGATCCATGTATGGTATATATGCTAACATTTGGGGTATATTGATGGTAAATGTTACCATATATGGCCTACATGGATCCTATGGGTACCACAACTGGTTGGTGGTTGACCTACCCCTCTGAAAAATATGAGTTCGTCAGTTGGGATGATGATATTCCCAACTGAATGGACAAATAAAAAATGTTCCAAACCACCAACCAGCCATAATATACCATACTTATTGGAGTTGTTTGCACCAACTTACCTCTCTTTCTCCGGGGCCCACAACGGTTGGTAACCCAACGCTTAAACAGTAAGCCATGCCGGCAGGACGTTGTCGAGGTTCACCCACAAGCTGTCGGTTACATAGAACTGCTCGTTCTGTGGGAGCAAAATGGACCTGAGCGCCGAGGTGCTGAAATAAGGTGGTGCCCCAGTTCGTTAGCAAAGTTGGTGCAAATAAGTCTAATAACTAAGATTGATTAGGGGGTTATATATCGAACTAGTTGATGGGGATTATAAACCAACTTATAACCTATAACTGGGAAGGTTTAACCAACCTTTCTTACGGTGAGTTGGTGGTGTTTCGATGGTAAATAATGGGATAACACTAACCCACAAGGCAAACAGGACAGCCTCGATCATCTGTGCCCACCCTCAATGACAGCCAAACAGGAGGTTCGGAGGGTCATGGTTGTTCTCGGGCGTTGTCAATCAAACGCTTCTTGCCAGTCTTGGGTGATCTGATCCATCGCTAGGGCGCGATTCACCGCCTGTTCCATGGATCTGGTCCATCTCTGCCCTGGTGTAAAAAGTCACGGCATAGATCTCCTCCACGTGATGTCGTTGTATTTCGAAAGTCGTCAGGACCTATCCAGGTGCCCTCCCGTTGTGATATTTGTTGGCTAACCCCCGTGAACTAGTTCGATAAATACACCATAAACCCAAGTTACCCTCTGGTAATTTAACATAGCTATTGAAAATGGCCATTTAGTTCGTTGATTTTCCCATCAATAGCATGCTGGATCTTTCCCATCCGTTTTTTGTTAACGTTTACCAGAGGCCAAACACACCATAAACCCAAGTGAAACTGGAGCTATGAACGCACCACCAGGTCACGTTTTTTCAGGGACATCACCCTGAAGGCGTGGGATTCAATGGGATATAACGACGGAAAACGGTGGTGCCCCGTTCGTGAGCTGTTTTATAACGCGACAAGTTGACGCTTAGCTAACTTGGTGAATTCCATGGTTTATGGTAGATATACATTGTAAATCCTATGAAAAAAAAACATGGCCAGGTTAAATCATAATTTTCACATGGTTTTAACTATGTATTTCCTATGGTTTTCCCTATATTCCGCCCAGTGACTGTGACATCTTGCACTTCTTCTTCTCCAAATTCTGTGGCATGACCCCGACAAAGACCGAGTCCTGCAGAGCCAAGCCGGCATAAGGCATATATAACTGCGGATTTTCATACATTAGGGTGCATATAATATATTTAGTGTATATATATATATATGTATTTACATACTTACTTATATTTACATAAGATGTGTATTATATATATACATTATATATATATGTATATACAGTATGTATATATATAATTATATATATATATATTCTAACCGGGTTGAACCATTACGTAACATGTTAACCAAGGGGATTCAACGCAACATGGCAACGTTGTTCACCAAAACATGGGAACTTCAGCACACACGGTTGGTCGGGGAGATATCATGATGTACAACTGGTTGGTGGTTAATAATAATGGTTAATAGTGGTTGATAGTGGTTAATAGTGGTTAATAGTGGTTAATCATGGTTAATAGTGGTTAATAGTGGTTTATTGGATGTATATGCATAATACAACTGGATGGTGGTGCCCCAGTTCGGAATCGCTAAGTTGGTGCAAATAAGTCCAATTTCACTATGGTTCATAGGTGATATAACGATAGTTAATGGGCTTATAAACCAACTTATAACTGGGGAGGCACCACCTTGTACAAGGTGAAGCCCCCTTTGGCGATGAGTAAGTTTATACACCCATTATATATGGCAGTGGGTCAAAACCTTGTACCCCTTCTGTTCACATCAAAAGAATAGTGGTTAATAGTGGTTAATAGTGGTTAATAGTGGTTAATAGTGGTTAATAGTGGTTAATAGTGGTTAATAGGATGTATATGCATAATACAACTGGATGGTGGTGCCCCAGTTCGTTAGCTAAGTTGGTGCAAATAAGTCCAATAACTATGGTTTATAGGTGATCTAACGATAGTTAATGGGCTTATAGACCAACTTATAACTGGGGAGGCACCACCTTGTACAAGGTGAAGCCCCCTCTGGCGATGAGTAAGTTTATACACCCATTATATATGGCAGTGGGTCAAAACCTTGTACCCCTTTTGTTCACATCAAAATAGCTGGTAAATGGATGTTCATCCTGCTCCTAAAAATGGTGTTCATATGTCTTGATCCATAGCCATATAGCTATATATAGTCGTATGCCCCATACACCCTAGCCAACTTATGTGCGTCAACTTGGCTCTCGTTCGGGGCCTCACATTCCAATACTTCGATGAGTTAAACTAAACCAACAAGTGACAGGCACCACATTGTGGAACGGGTCAGGCATCTGGTGCACCTACCATAATCACAATGTATACCCTCTGGTAATCAAACATGGCTCGCTAGGAAATTCCCTATAAAACAAGGTTTTAGTGCAAAACTCATCTATAAATACATGATTTTCCAGCAAACCATATTTGATTACAGGAGGGTATACATAATGGAACAATTACCTGGAAGCCAAATTATTGGCACTTTTAAGTTCCAGGTATATACACATTGCCAATTTTTGATTCACCGCAGAAAATGTTATATACAGTTGGTAAATAGATATTTAATGTTATCAACAGTGACAACTTGCAGCATTTACAGAATAATAAGTAAGACTACAATACTTAACCAATACACCCGCATTACTTGGGAAAAAAATACCGTCAACCCGCCGGTTTCCGGCCTTGATATGAGGCATGTTCATCCAGTCGGTCTCATACTTGTTGGCATGGGTCACGCCAGCGGCTTTCTTGAACTTCACGATGAAAATATCTTGCCTCAGCGCGTTTGCGAAAAAAAACACTGAGCCACAACCAATCTCAAGCCGTTCATCTTTACAATTGGAGATTGGGTGGGGTTAAGTTGGCTTTCAGTTGTGAGAGGATTACTTGCTAATCCAGGAGCAAGAAGTCCTTGGCCTCTGGCGGGTGTTGGCAATCTGACTGGATTGGTTCTCATATAGAAACTTCCTGTCCTGTGGGGGGGCATCCTCCAATTTTGTTGGCTCATCTATGTAGAAAATTGAGATTGGTATGGTTCAAATGTCTATGAATTAGAAGCCTGGTACACTACTTACTACTTGGAAGTGTAGTTATAAGTGGATATACAAATGTAGTGGTAAGGCTTATATCCCAACTTATTGGGGGTATACAACCATGGTAATACCATGGTTATCCGCATTTGTAGCCTCAACTGCACCGCCCCACAGAGTTGCCACATTTCGGGTTGTACCAACGCACGGGGCCTGGGAATAGCTAGGCATGCTATATTCGGCATCACTTCCAGTGACGTCACAACCTCAGGTCATTATAATTTATACAAATGTCTGGCAAAAAAAAGAGTCTTAAACTAAAATGAAACAGCCCTACAGCCGCTTATAATTGGTTCAAACACATTCATTTAAGTGATATGTTGCACCAACTACAGGAATTATATATATATATACCCCGAAATCATCCATTTTAATAGAGTTTACCATTATCAACCATCTATTTTAGGGTACTCACATTTTAGGAAACCCTCATATTATATATATATAAACATACATACATACATATATACATATATATATATACATATTCAAATACAGATATGTATGTTATATATATATATATGATATATATCATCCCATTTTTTCGGGCCCCGGTTTTCCGAACGGTGACTTCCTGGGAAGCCTTGCGACTTGGATTCCACGGATGTCATGTGGTAGTTGTGCACGGAACCCATCTGCACGGGGCGGCGAAAAGAACGTTGATATACAACTGCTTGGTGGTTAGTAGTGGTTAATAGTGGTTAATAGTGGTTAATAGTGGTTAATAATGGTTAATAGTGGTTTATTGGATGTATATGTATATATAATACAACTGGATGGTGGTGCCCCAGGTCGTGAACGCTAACTTGGTGCAAATAAGTCCAATAACTGGGGTTGATTAGGGGGTTATATCTATAGTTCATTGGGATTATAAACCAACTTATAACTAGGGGGTACCACCTTGTAAAATAGATGACACATAGTGAGTATAGATATTCAAACAAATGGATTGAGGGAAAAAATGCATGGATATTCCTGTATTTTTGTTTCTTTCAGATATATCTACAAAGATGTTTGGTATAGACATATTACTAAGATAAGATCAGAAGTGAACGGGGGTGAACATACAAAGATAAATGACACATAGTTTTCAGAATCCGACATGGTGGTTTAGCATAGTCTAAACATGAAGCATGGGATTTGACCATGCAAGGCGGTGCCACCGAGTGATGTGAACGTTGGTTTATAAACCATAGTAAGTATAGATATATCTATCATAAACATCCATAAACCATATTATGAGTTACAAACCAACTTAGCCTAACGAACTGGGGCACCACCTTGTGGTTCCAAAAGCCACAGAAATGGTAATTTAGCTATAGATAAATGGGACTCTATACATGGCCAATCAGCCAGATACCCTGCAAAACAATGAAGATTCTTGGCTGGTGAACGTAGATAATCCCATACCAAAAGACTATTTTGGATTAGTTTCGACCCATCTAAGATTGCCCTAGAGCCCTAGATCATAACAAAGGTGGTTCCAATTGGTTCGACTAATTATGCTGATTGCTTCACATAATCCATCTAAGATTATCTAAGTATAAACATATCGGAGTAGATGGAATATGGGATTTTCAATCATATTCTCAGTTTAGTGAATATTGCTTAAAAATTCCATCTTCGATCTACTTCAGGATGATTCTTAAAAAAAACATATGATCGCCATAGAGCCTAGCTAGTCTGGGGTTCACTCAACCACGCGGCCAGCTGAGAAAAGGGCAATTTCTTGGGCACTCGGCCAGTCTCTGAGCAGCGAGTAATGTCAAGTTAGGATTAACAAACCCCGCGGTATTAATCAAAAACTGGTAATTTAAACAATGGGGTTTATTAATCCTAATGGGCAGAGGAGGTTGATTAAAAACTCTGCCCAAACTAGTAGTAATGTCAATTAAACCTCTGCCCCCCCCCAAAAAAAAAGGAAATTTAAAAACATGTGGTCCCCCAGGATTAATAAACCGTTTGGCTGGGACATGATTAATCAACCACCAGTGCTGAAATCTTTTTTTTTAATCCAAAAATTTCAAATGGTGTCCTTATCGTTTCCGTATGCTATATTTAAGTTGAAACCACATGAACACCAGAACCCATCACTGCTGATCATTGAAAATCTGAAAAAAACTACTATTCCCCAAATGATCGATTTCTAATTAAATTCTTTATAAAAATCATCAGTTTGGATAGCTCCCAAAGGGTACCCCCCATGAGCCCATGTCCCCCATTAATAATAATCAGGGTTTGCCCCTTATTAATCAACCCCTATGTCAGGGGCCGTTTATTTAGGGAGGATTCAGGAAAGACCTTGCAAGGTATACCCGGACCTATAGGTGGGGGTGATTAATCCGATGTTGGCTCACTAAGATGAAAAGGGTGATCGAATCCGCAGGTATTAGTTCAGCAGTGTTTGGGGCTCCCCAAAAGTCATATTTTTTCATGTTGTTTTATTTTGATTTCATCTTCTAACAGTCCCTACCAGAAATAGGTCAAAATGAGGCACAAAACAAAGCAACCTAGAAAGAGCATGCACGGGCACATGGCCTTTCATACATGGCTTAAGACGGTTGATGTGCTTCACAGGAAGCACGGTCGCAACATTCTTTTTGCACGTTGCAAAGCACGGTGAACAACTTCTCAGGTAGGGCAGACCTAGGTCACAAAACTGAAAATGTGGAATGATTTTGAATGCTTGGTCAAAGTCTTGAAGATGAATGACGGTCACTTGTGTCATGCGTCATGTTGCTGCACACCATACAACCAAACAATAGAGATATTGAGATTCTGTTCACTTGTGTCACTTGCTTGTGGGGAAGCTGTCACTTGCAATCGAAGAGGGACTGGCTAAGTTCAGCACTCAGGATTTCTGCATTCCCCAGCAACCGGGATGCACAGAAACCTAAAGCTGAAATCGTCGAGAGTCGAGAGTCAATAGTGTCATTTGTGTCATGTGTGTCATTTGCGTCACCTGTAAGTCATGGGCAAGTATACAGAGGTCTTTGGCACGATAATTTTTGTCACCGACTGCATGGACACAGACTACGCTGACTGTCACCGTTAATTACAAATTTGGGGTCGACATCCCGACTTGTATCAGGGATGAAATTGAGCAGAGTAGATATCTGCCACGGCCATTGCAAAAGCTGGAGTGTATTGGCCTGAAATTTCTAGTGCATCTCTACGACCTGTGAACCTTCCTTGATCATCATGAGTCGCCAAAGACTCTGTTAGCCAATCGGGTTTCGGCCGTTCAAGGTCAGTAAAATTGCCCACGCCAGCATGCCATAACTGTAGCGGCTTCACAGAACTGGCGCCAAAAGCACCAGCATACGTGACATGCTTTCTGGCTGATACAAAAGACAGTACATGAGGAAAGCTTCCAGCTTGTGGCATGCAACTGTTCAGAGGTTGCTCCAGAATGGTTTCACAATTCAACACGAAGCTTAGAAACATCACAAGGCTAGAGAATTCCTGTAATGCGTTACCAATCCGGACAAACTCCCTTCGCATGTCTCCTCGGAAAAAGTTCTCCATGTAGCGTTGTGACTGGGCCAAGCACAGAACTACGAAACTACTACATTGCGTTCCTAGCCATATCAGTGCATGGTCCTTTGCTGCACCAAGGAGGTTGAGAAATAATCTCAAACCACAGGGCTCCAAGCAATCCTGGGCTTCAGCATCGTTGATCAAGTCCACAGCGGCACCCCAAAAGCCCTTCTTCAGAAGATGTCGAGTCAGCTCACCTTTGCCGCAGAAGTACTCTACGAAGTCAAAGTTGCAGCGGCCATCATTGCATTGCCGGTGTGCTAAAGTTCTTTCCTCCGACGAAGTTTGGATGAATAGAAGGGACATGACAAGACATGCATTGTCGCAAAACAAATCATTCATATAAAACAGCAAAGCAACAAACAGCTGAAAAAAAAAGCTGGTAATTCAAAATGAACGAACACGTAAACTGCAAACCCAAGAGTCCACCAGGGACATGAGCATCTCCTTTAAACACATGCCCTTCATGAACGGGTAGGCCATTTCGATGAGCACTGGCCACAACATGACCGCAAAGCCACCAAATTCCACATCTCCAGTGAGAAACTGATCAACGAGCTGCCCCAAAGACTGCAAGGACTCTGCTGCCGACGACTTGCACTTCAAAAAGGGGCTCACAACTACAGTGTCCAGGAGCTTGAAGTGGGTACATGACCAAAAGGTTAGCTCCAACTCCAGATCTTCCTGGTCAACGCGCTGCTGGTGCTCAGCCAGTGTCTCTTGAACTCTGGTTGCTGTGAAAGGAATGCGAAACATGCCTCCTTCAGACATCTCAGCCTGGGATTGCTGAGACAAATCGCCATGGTGACATGTTTGTTTCTTTTTTCCCTGGGTCTTCTTTACTTTCACTGCGTGCTGAGCCTGCTCCAAACCAGGCATCATCATTGCTCCAAGCATGAGAGGCCATTGCCACATTGGCATGGAAGGGCACGACCATTTCCCCATGGCGCACCCGTAGTAACGAAGCTGTCACAGTCAGTCAAACCAAGGGTCAAAAAATGATACGCTGCTTGCGGTGGGCTGAAAGCCAGTTGTGCCCACGCTCTATATCTATTAGATTCGATGGTTTACTGTAGGTTCTAGATTCGACTTGCTTGATCATGTTCCTACTCTGTTGTCAGTCGGGGATGACAGCATCCTCTGTGGTAGCCACAATGACAACACACACACAAGCAAGAAAGCAAAAGTTGAAAGTTGTGACGGCACCGCATGACAAACGACACTGCCAAACTAAAGACACTGCGCCCGTATGTTTTGACAAATGTGGAGCAGACAGCTCACTCCGACTCACTGCCCTGTCTCTTGCCGTAGGCCTTGGCAGAAGGTAGGTCATCGATGGTGCTTTGCAAAGAATCCAGGAGCTCTTGAGGGATAATTCCTGGCTCTTGTTCCTCTTGCCCAGCCTGCAGCTTATATGCAGGATCATCCCTGACAAGGTGCCACTTTTGCCATGCGTGTGCATGTACAATCTTCAGCGCGTAGCCCCATTCAATGTTCAGAAACTGCTTGGAAAAGGTTTTTTTTGAAAAGTGTGGGTCAAAAGCACGCCTGTGGCCCTTCTTGCATTCCACTTTCCTTGGCTGCGTGCACGCAGGAAAAGTAGCCAGCGACAAGAAAAGAAGAAGGAGTTAATAACGTACTAACAGCAGACCAGTGTCCAACGCCACTCATTCTTGCTCATGGTCAGTTTGAACCCAGGAGGTTCCAGGAGGGAAAGAACTTCGGATGGGGATTTGTAAACCTTTTTCCTGGTAACAGACGACGACGATGATGGACCTTGCTCCGTTGCAACCACTTCTTGTTCTTGAAGCACCTCTTTTTTCATGTGAAGCAACTCTGCTTTGTCTTCACCATCTTCACCATCATCAGCAAGTGGCTGTTCCTCCGCCTGATCCACTTCCATGGGCAAAGTTTTGTCCTCCTCAATCGTTCCCTGGTTCGGAGGTGTGGTGTCATCACAAGGTTCAAAGCCGCCGCCAAACAAAGACTGTACCTGACGATCTCCTTCCCCCAAAGCATCAGTGGGATGTTCATCAGCTGGTGCCAGGACATGTTCCTCAGCCTCAGGTTGGTCTTCATGAATATCTGCCGCTGTGCCATCAGGAGTTGGAGCCTTGCGCTTTCTTGTATTGGCCGCCTTCTTCTTTGCAGCCGCTTTTGGTTTAGCCTTTGCTTTCTTAGATGGGTTCTTTGACTTGGACTTGGCCTTAGCCTTCTTCTCCTTTTTCTCTTCCACCCTTTGCAGCAGCCCATCAGACCATGCCTTCTTCTTGGCCAAGTCGTTGTGTTTCTGCACTCTTTCTTTCAGCTCTCCTTGGCTAGTGTTAGCCCTTGGTTCAAAAAACATAACAAATTAACAAAATTCAGAGTTGCGAGCATCAGTGCCCGGCAAAATTAAAAATGCTAGCCAAGCTGAGGGTCTAAAATCGTTTTTTTCAACTTGGCCTTCTAGGCCTTCAAGTAGCTGCTCGGCAAAATCCAAGTTGTCAGCATCAGTCTGTTTGCCCTTAGAGTACTCCTGATCCAGCTCCAATACCTGCTCGGCGAAATCTTCCCCGAAAGATGTTGCCAACAAGCGCAACAGTTCCAATCTGTCCATGCTCCTCGGCTTGTGGACTTTCATGAAGGTGGCAATGGTGACAAGGTCGCCGAAACTCAAAATCCAAGGAGTTTTCAGAGCTGCCAGAATGAGTGGCTCACCGGCACAAATGACACGCAGACTCACGCCTTCATCTAAGACTGACTCTGACCAAACCACCTCAGCAGTGAGGGCAAGCCAAGAGTCCCAATCATCGTGGTTTGACAAGTGATGCCATCGAGCTTTCGCACCAGCATCGCACGACACCTGCAGACGGGTAACATGACTTTCATGCTCGACCAGAACCAGCGGCCAAGAAAGAAATCCCCAGTAGCACGACTTGACTACAATGACGAACTCTTCACTGTGAACATGCTGTAGGACTTGCTTTGGTTGGAGGATGCCGCTGATGGGTCCATCTGCTATGCGGCATCCAAGGTCCTGGACCTGCCGCACAAAGCTCCATCCAGCCGCTGACCGTCGCAGCGTATCTTCGCTGATTGTTGGCCACAATTTGTTCCCCATGATGGAGCTGAAAACCTAATTTGCCAGGAAAATTTGAATCACACAGAGTCAGATCTCAGCAGGCCAGCTAGAGGGTCTAGGGTTTCCATGTCTTTTGTCCAACATGAAAACATGTTTCGACATGAAACTAGTAACTCGAAGACAACAAACAGCTGCTCAAGAGGCACCTTGTCAAGCCTCATTGCGTGCCCTCTGAAGTTCCTGAATTGGACACCATCCGTCTTCGCTGATGACCACTTCTCCAGGAACCACTCTTTCTGCAAGCTAGCCACATGGTTGATCTCCCGCCCCTCAAGGACCATTGCCTGCTGCACAAGCTCCATAATATGCGACGCAGACTGCCTTGAATTGGCATTTCCAGCAGCATCGTTTCTGATGCGTTGGTGGCAATCTTCAACCACCTTGGAATCAGGAAATCTGCGGAAGATTGCTTCCATGATAAACCACCCCTGGTGTCTGATGCCAGTTGGACCAAAGACACACCAGTTGTTGAGCTCAAACAATGAAAGTGCCAACCTCACTAGGGGGTTGAACAACAACCGCAAGTCACTGGCAAGCTGGTCAGCAGCTGGCGCCGTAGACACTTCCAAAGACAAGAGCAGGTGAAAGTCGCGTTTCATTTGCTGCAATGTTTGTTGTTGAGTTGCCGCATCCATGATTCCAGCATAGCAGAAAGGTGGACACGAGTGACGAGATAGTGTGGCCACACGGTTTCCTAGAATGCTGACTGTGTAGTTGAAGACTTTTGAAGCCCAGCCGTCACTGTTCTGCATCATCTCTTCAAGCCACCTCCACGACGCCACATTGTTTGCCGCAATAAAAGAAGCAATCTCCAGCAAGTGAGGGTCACAGCACCATTGCTCACTCATTCTCAAGTCATAGGCGATATTGTCCCAGGTGCTTTTGACTGTCTCGACATTCTGAGTGTGCCAAGTCCAGCAGGCACGGCTGACGGTGAATATCACCCAGGCGGACTCATAGACTGATGCTGAGCAGCATTGATAGGCAAGCTTGAGTCCATTGAACTGCTCGCTGGATCTCCATTCTCTGAAGTTCGTGGTGTGGCCGTTAAAGTCAGGGTCAGGCAACATTTCATGGCAAAACCTCCACTCAAAAAGCATTCGCGACGCCCAAAATTCTCGAAGGTACTCAGAAGCGACTTGGTGCCAGCTAAACCACCGAGACATCTTGGGAAGGCTTCCCTTTTGAGTCCATGAAGTCATACGAGATAGCTCATCCCAAATCGTATCCACTTCAGACACATGAATGCCAAAGTCGCAAGCAATGCGGGGCAGGTATTTCTGGAAGATGGGTGACTCCTCAGAGGGGCAGCAGCATTTGTAGCAGCCTTATTTCATCTCATTCTTTAAAAAACAAAAGCTGCACCACTGACCTTGCCTTGGACTCGATAGAAAGAAAGCTCTGCAGAAGCTCCAACTTATCCTGGAAAAACCCTTGGCTGTTGAAGGGTTTGTAGTTTGCGCTCCAAAGATACATCGTTGCCAATTGGGCAAACTGCAGAAACTCCGGTCCACTTCCCTTCAAATCTCTCTGGCATCTGTGAATCTTGTCCCAGACCGGGAGGCAAAGCACACCATTCTCCTGCATCCAGGCGCACATAGCCACGCAACTGGGGCCTTGGTCCAGTTGCAGGACCATGACGGGTACACCATCAACACCGCGGAAGTCAACTTCTTGCGCCTGTTGTGTGCCAGCTCGATAGATGAGAACCTTGGCCAATGTGCACACCGCAGCGTTGCCAAAAAAAGTGCCACATCATCAACAAAAATCAATTTAAATCGGCTCTGAGCAAAGATGAATGAGTCACATACACTGAATCAAGTTCAAGCAGCTTTATTTTGCCCATTCTCCTTTACAGCTGTTCGGTGATCGCCAGGAGACAGTGGTTCTAATGACATCTCAGGTGTGGCAAAGAAACTTTCTAGGCTAAACTTCCCCTTTGTGAGCAAATGGATCTGGTGTGAGAGAGCCTGGAGCTGCTTGTACGAAGCAACTCTGGACACATCTCTTTTGATAGCCCGCAACTCAATGTCCGGGAGAAAGTCGATTAGCCCAGGTCTCCTGAGAGTGACACTGATTTGTTGGCTACATGTATCGTTGCCAGCAAAGACCTATCAGGTGCAAACAAGTGTTAGTGAAATTGGAACAAACACAAACTGAAGCTAAGCATCATCAACTTGCCTGGTGACAGCTGTTGGACAGCCATGGCCACTGCCCCATCAATGTCAGTGGAGTAGCTGTAGCTGACCAAAGTCTCTGGACCATGGGACGCGCCATCCATGACAATGTTGAAGTGTCTGCAGGCCAAGAAAGCTGTTCTCGCTCTGTCCTGGTACATTGCAAGGATTTTTTTTGACCAGTACCCTGTTGATGTTGGCTTCACTCCACCATGCGCATCATCTTCACGAACTTCCGCAAGTTTCGCCAGAGAAATACCTTTGCGGGTGGCTTCCTGGCAGAGGTTCCACACCGTCTCTAAGTTGACCTTCTGAGTGTCGGAATCTGCTGACCTCCTCACATTTCGCGAGGGCGCGTTCAGCGAACTACTCGGAGAGAGGCTTTGGTGGAGAACATCAGTGAGAAAGCCAACAAAAGCATGTAGCAAATTGGTGACGATGGCTCTGGATCTGTCTTTCCAAGGTCTTTTCTCCTGCTTCTTCCTTGCCTTGTTGACTTGTAGAACGAACAGCATGATGTCCCTCAATGGCAAGTGTGGGGCATCCCAGCTCGCAGTCAACCCCCACTGAGGGTCAGCCTTCATTGATTGCCACTGGAGCTGCCAAGCCTGTTGCACAGCCTTGTGCTCACTTTGCAGGAGTGCCGAAAAATTCGCAACACATCCAGCCGAGTTCACCTCCAACTGAACGTCGGATACCTTGGTCAATCATGGTGCCACGATTGGTCACACTGACGGAAAATTTGACTGAAGCCACCAGAATGGGTGTTTTCGGATATTAAAAATCAGAAACTTTACATCTCATTCCGTTTCCCAAAGCTTACCTGCCCAATTACAGCTCAAATTGCATCAATGACATAGCCTTCTCCCAATGTGTGCGCATGGCTGACAGCTTTTTCACAAATGGAATTGAAATGGCCAATGGCAAAGTTTGCTTTCTCTGGGATCCTCGAATGTTCAACCAGCGAAGCCATGTAAAGCAAAAGAACCCGGCTGGTCGCACAGTTTGCGTTCAAAGCTCCTGGCCTCCCAGGGATGCCAGAAAGACAAATGCTGAAACAACAGTTCTTTTTGAGCAGTTGTTTGGTTCTTCTAACAGACAGAGCCTGCTGCTTTTGCCACGAAGGTGAAGCTCATCAGCAGAAACCCCTGAAGACTGCACAACAGCGGCGACCTGTTGCATGAACTTGTGGCTGGAGACGACTGTTGCCACTGAGGTTCTCGCGAGCTGGTCATACACATACATCAGATCCCAATAGATTGGGCCGTCGCCATCATCGCCCCTCCTCCAAAACCCAACCGGGGACAAAGCAAGTTGCCCCTCGTTGAAGACCACACTGACAGTGTCGGCCACTGTCAAGAGATCATGCACCATTAATGACGAACCCCACTGAATGTGAGTCAAAACGAGAGAAATCAGGAAATTATAATATGACACAGGAAAGTACAGCTTGCATTTTAGCTGGCTGCAACAAAAACAAGGTTTGCCTCTGACTCTCTAATCAGTCGTTGCGTCTTTTGTCAGCTGTTGTTCAGAAAAGCTCCACCCTCAACAGTCACAACCTGGAACCACTACTTGACATGCTGAATATGCACACTGATGCACAGTCACAAACGACTCTAGGATGACAACACATGACAACACCCCACTGTACACATGGAACCAGTACATGACATTCCTCGGGCAAAGAGGGCACTTTTTTTTGTGCACTTGCCTGGGTGGCCGCAACCCAACGGATCAAACCCAGCTTTGTCTTCGTGGCCAGGCAACGCAGGCAGTTCACACTGCAGTGTCAAATGAACACTCGCAATTCCTAAGAACCCGCCTCGCATGCAATGCCTGTGGCGTCTCTCTCCCAAAGATCTAATCACACCTAGCACCTCGCCAGTTTCAATTTGAAAGGAACCAAAAATTTGTCAGTTGTGTCAGTTGTCTTAGCATCGGTCAGTGTCTGTTTGACTGACAACATGACCCTTGTGACAGCCTAGCTTGAAGCACGACAGCGATGCAAACAAATGACCCTCACCCTTCAGACGTCTCACATGAAAGCAACCGGCTCCTCAGCCACATCACCAGCAGAATCACCAGCTTCATCAGAGACACCATTCTCAGCCGCAGTGGTCACGCCGGCCTGCTCCACATTCTGGTTAGACTCATGGCAACGGTATGGGCAATGGTGATTTGGAACCCCAGTCACTTCACGCCACTCATTGGGGCAACGGGCATGAAAGGTATGGGGGCGTGGGCTCTCCATCCTCCGACTGCAACATCACTTCATGACAAATGGCACATACTGGGCCAGCCACAACCCCAGCAGCTGGTGGCTCAGCAGCTGCTCCACCCTCACCTGATTCACCTTCAACAGCTGATCCACCTGCAACCTCGTTGGACTCAGGACCACTGGCAGATTCAGCTGCTGCATCCATTGCCTGACCCAAGCTGAGACGTGGAGGGGATGCCTTTGGCGGGCTGGATGTGGCCTTCGGGTAGACCACTGATGCCCGGGGCGGAGGGGTCGAGGCAGCAGCTGGCACAGCTGGCGGAGGCGCCTTTGGAGGCGACACGGCTTTGGGCGACGTGGCAAACACAGCAGCAGGAATCATGGTAGTAGCCAAGGCCTTTGGAGGAGGTGGGGCAGCTTTGGCCAACAAGTTCCCGATGTGCCCACTGGACTTCACAGCCGCTTTGGCGAGACTTCGTTTGCTGGTTGCTTTGGCCATGAACTCGGAAGACCAGCCAAAGGCACCAGCAATCATCAACACATCCGAGTCACCCATGTCAAGTGGCAACCGGGACATGATCTCATCCTGAAATCGTGCATCAGTCATTGACTTCCTGACACGCAAATGCGCAGTCATGAACTTCTCAGCAAGCTCCTGGTATGTCTCACAACCTTGGCGAGCAGGTTACAGAAACTTAAAGAAATCAGTGTAAACATTGCAGTGGCCACGAAAACCATGTTTGACACACCATGAAGGTCCAAGTGGCCAAGGTCACACACTTTCAGGTTAGGGCGAAGCCGGCACCACAGCCACAAAAGACCAAGGAGACCCACAATGCTCAGGTTTGACGTTGCAGTTGGGTCTAAGTCTAAGCAAATCGAGTTCAGGCACATAGCCAATCGGTTCCGGGGAACCTGCCTCAGCATGCTCACAGAGCGACCCCAAGTCTTCTCACAGCTGACAGGCAATGCCATCAACAAGGTCACAGGTGGGACCACAGCTTCTCCACCTGTCTTGGGAATGGTTGGAGCTGCTGAGGACGCTGGTGCACTCTGACCTTGGCCTTCATCCGAAGATGACGACTCCTCAGCCTGAGCCTGTCCACGCTGGGGTGGTGGCTGCATCATGCTGCCCATGCCAGCCAACATAGGGTTCATCATCATCGCAGGGTTCATCATCATGGGGTTCAACATCATTTGCTCCCGAGGCTGAGTACGAGCACGCTTGTGATCACGCCCCATTGCTTCAGACCCGTAGACAGGATCCAGGCACCTAAACTGAAAACAACTACTTTTCACAACTATTTGGGCCCGAGGTGGAACATTGACAACGTGACACTGGTCCCGACCTGTGTTCTGGCACATGTGTTCCATGTTGAGACCCCACAGAGACACCAATACTTCCGCGAGCACACAAGAGAAAAAAGAGGAACAAAGAGGAAAAAAGAGAAAAAAAGAGGAAAAAAGAGAAAAAAAGAGAAAAAAAGAGAAAAAAAGAGAAAAAAAACAATGCCCCCCTAATTGAAAGTAGCCTACAAGAGCACAGAGAAGGAGAAAAAAAGAGAAAAAAAGAGGAAAAAAGAGGAAAAAAGAGAAAAAAAGAGAAAAAAAGAGAGAAGAAAAAAGAGAAAAAAAGAGAAAAAAAGAAGAAAAAAAAGGAAAACGAGAAACAAACAAAAGAGAGAGAGAAAGAAAATGACCGATTGATTACACATGACCGATTTGTTACAAACTCAGTGCCGGTTGATTACAAATCACCGATTAGGACACATCACATGGATCAATGACAAGTCACAAATGGCACATCCAGGACAAATGACAAGTCCAGCACACATGACATCACAAATGACACATCCAGGACAAATGACAAGCCCAGCACACATGACATCACAAATGACACATCCAGGACAAATGACAAATCCAGCACACATGACATCGCAAATGACACATCCGCGACAAATCACAAGTCCAGCACACATGACATCACAAATCCAGGACATATGACAAGTCCAGCACACATGACATCACAAATGACACAACCAGGGCACATGACAAGTCCAGCACACATGGCGTCACAAATGACACATCCGGGACATATGACAAATCCAGCATACATGGCGTCACAAATGACACATCCAGGACATATGACAAGTCCAGCACACATGGCGTCACAAATGACACGTCCAGGACATATGACGAATCCGGCATACATGATGTCACAAATGACACATCCAGAACATCATTATAATATGCCAAGCCCAGCACACACATCAAGTTCAACAGAAACAAATAACAAATCTAACCAGTTGCAGCAGTGCCACATGACACTAAACGACAAATGCGTGTTTGTGCTTTTCAAGTGACATCACGTGAATGCACCTTCAAAAACAACAACAATCACAATCACAATGGCGAAAGGCTAAAGTTTCAGCAGGGTCCTGTCTGAATGTACTGAGTTTGCAGCACATGCGCCATTGGTAGCTGCCATGCAGACACCTCCAGGCACACAATGCACAGCCAAGCGAAGGATGTGAACAAACATAATTGCCCGGCAATATTATTCGGAAGAAACAAAAGTTTAAGACAAAATTCAGCTGCTTCACATTGAGCTCAGGAGCGCGCGCAAAAAGGAGATGCTCCAGTCTCGAAAATTTCAACCTGGGCAATGAACCACACCGCAGGACAACTTGGAACATGTGGTCCACATTCTCTTTGTCACCATTGCCATGACCTGACTGACTGAGGGCCAGACTGAGGTAGCATCAAGCCACCTTTGGAGGAGCGGACTGTATATTGATTATTTCGTCTATCTCATGGGGCTGCCTGCTTTCAAATTCCACCACTTTTTGTTTGTTTTATCATGATTGTAGGTGAACTTCCATTAGCTAGTTTTTGAACAGAGTATTGAAGCCCAAGTGACAAAAAAGTCACACATCCATGGTGCACCTCTAAAGTAACAAGGACTTGTTCTGTTGTCTTGGGCCCACGCCAGGGCCAACCAGCCATGTGAGAAATTGCGCACGAACACACAAATGACAGCCTGCACCAAGAATCACAAGCGTCAGTGACTAAAGGCCACCGCAAATACCTCATGAAGTTGGTTACTTTCACGTCAACCAAAAGGATTTGACAAGGGCAATCGCTGTTGCCCCCGCTTTACACGCACACACACCTTGAATATGACATTCTTTTAAGGCTTGAGGAACTGACCTTTCAGCCACCTTGGCCAGCGAGCATGTCGAGAATTGATCATTTTTAGTCTTCTGTCATTTGGATTTCAGTAGCCACATGCTTGATGCGATGTGAAAGAAAGACTATGTCTAGTCCAAAAAGACAAAGACATCACCAATCGAAGCCCCACATACCACCCCATGCTGTTGCGCCATCACTTCAAATTTCAGGTGAGTTTATCAGGTACTTTGAGAAAATGTGCCAGGGCCAAGGCCAAAATGAAGGCAATTGTGGCTCCTGAGCCTGAGCATGCAAACCAGTGACTGGGCAGCAGCCATGTTAGTTGTACTGGATACAGCTTGAAGTTCCACCATGGTCATAGTCATTTGTGTCGTTTGTCTGGGAAAAGGATACTTAATTTTGGAAACCTTGAACCGCGAGCTACTTTGCAATGTTCCCCAGCCCTACATGCTGTGCTTCTCATAGATTGTCAATGGCAGCTGTTGGCCGCTCATGGCATCATGCTTGTTCCACCCCCACTGGCACCAGGCAATGCGACAACACAGTCAGGCTTCAAAGCATGCTTTGATGTCTAGTCATGCCCAACTTGCAAATGATGTATGAAGAACTCGAGCCTGAGGCCTTGACATTGCTTAGTCATTGCAAAGCCTGCAGCACCTGGCACGCCGATTCTTTTGGCAGATAGTAGCACAGGTTCCACCAAGCAGTGCAAATGTTAGGACCAAGAATAGTACACATGACAAATGACACTCACTGACTGACAGTGACAAGCAATTGCCATTGCAATGCGTGCTCTGGTTTTTTTTCCTTTTCATACATGGACGGCAGCTTCACTGTGCCAAATAGATATGGCCCATATGATACATCAGAATACATCAGACTCAAACTGAAAAAGTCATGCTTTGGACTGCTCGACGTCGATCCTTGAGCAGCTCCACGTCATTTCCTTGTTTTGGAATGGCAAACTGCTTGGAAACAGAGCAAGAGGCACAGCACAGCATAGACTTAAGTCAAGTGGACACCATTGCCACAAACAAGACCTCCGATATGTTTTCACAAGTCAACCTAAACTTTGAACTTAATGTCAATCAAAGACACTGACACAGCTGAATAACCAGGAGTTTGCTGCTGGCTTTGCAGAGGCCATGATCTTCATCCTGAGCCAGTCATGCAGATTCCACATTCTTGTCTCAATATTGAACTTTGAAGAGGGGGCATGACTAAAAGTGTAGTGCTCACAACAACATTGTGAAGACAACAGCTGTGACATCATACTGACAACTTGCGCCATGATTCAGAAGCCTGATTTGTCGGAGTCGGCCTTCTTCAAAATCCCCCAGTGTCAAAAAGGCAGCAATGCAGTTCCCAGAGTACCCACGATCTCTCAGAACTTCCGACCTGACAGATAAGCAGAACAATGAACCACAAACCCAGAGTACCCAGAGCACAACTGAAACAAGAATTGGCGACTGACTGCAACAATTGTCATTTGCCTTCTTGCTCTATCAAGTTTCGTTGAATTGAACGGACATAGCCAAACATTTTTGTAGGAATATGTCTCCATATGTCTCTTTTCAAACCTCTTTGAAACATACCCAAGTCACATGACGTTCTGCTCAGCTGACAACGGAGCTGGTCGACCACTCGGTCTCGCCCACGGATGCTGTTGCTTCCCAGAAGGACCGCGACGAACTGGCCCATAAGTTGGAGCCCGAGCCACCGATGCAGTCTCCACGACAAAGGGCTCGGGCCAGACATCAGGTGGTGGCGGTGGTGGCGGTGGTAATGGTGGTGGTGGTGGTGGTGGTGGACCACCAGTCGCCACCGGTTCCACAGGACCAGCACTCGCCACTGGTTCCACAGGTGGACCCACGCCGGGAACCATTGATGGCAGCGGGGTAGCCATCGTCAGAACTGCCCCATGCCCTACGATCTCTTCCGTGACCCAGGCGACAGAACCACCAATGGTGTCTGGCAACACGTGCTTGCATCGGCACCAGCTGAATAGTGTTGCGTTGACAAGTGTGTTCCACCGTCCCAGGTCGAAGGTGTCATCCAAAAAGTCCACCTGAGATTTCCTTAGTTCGGGAACAAAGGAACAAATATGAACCAACGATTGCTAAATACTATCTTTGCTTGGTAAACCATGGCAACGGCAAGAAGTTTGATGTTTCAAACTGCATGGCATGAGCACTTGCCAGATGAAAGAGTCTTGGCACCAAGCCGCAAGTGGCAAACATATCGGCATCAATTTTGATTTCCAGGGGCCCCCAAGCATAGCTTGACTAATTCGTCTATCACCAAAGTTCAACTTCTGAAGGGATTCAATCTATTTGCAGACAAGTGGCACCCTTGGATCACCATCAAGGAATCGGCTAGCCAAGAAAATATCGTCTGGCCATGATGCTGACAGGCTTTGAAGGATCACCACAGCATCCACTCCCCACGAACGAAGCAGAGCCCACAACAGCAAAGTGAAAGCTGGTGTTCTGTGAAAACCAGCTGTGCAAAAGATCCTTAGGTAAAAGATTTCAGGGCAACCCTTGACAAATTAGCATCAGCCATGTTCTCATGTGTCGCCGGCTTGTGCAACACAATTTGCAACAACACATGGTAAATGTTTCACACACAAAGATTCAGACTTTACACTTGGCTTGTTTGGCCAAGCTGCTCGATGATCTCTGCTGGCGACTGAAGTATGGCCAGGAGAAGCTTTTCAGCTGCATCGTGACTGAAGACCTGGGCTTTGGGCCCCATGCCATGCATAATAATTAATAATGATAATGAGTTTAGGTGGGAAGGAGAGTGAATACACAATTCGTTTTGCACTGTTGACAACATCCAGCAAGATTTTCCCAGCCTCCAACTGAGTCGTCCTCGTGAGCCCCGAGTGGGGTGATTTCTGCGGTGGCACCCTTAGTGAGTCAAATAACTTGACTCATAAGGTGACAGCATAGATGATTGAATTCTGTAAGTCATTCATGACAGCACAATGACACAGTGACTGAGGTGACACAACCATACCTAAAAACAATTATCAGCAGATGAATCGATAGGTTAGATAGTTAGATAGATAGATAGATAGATGGATAGCTAGATAACTAGATAGATTGATAGGTAGATAGGTAGATAGATAGCTAGATAGATAGATAAAAACATGGATAGAGAGAGAGAGAGAGATAGATAGATGGATAGATAGATAGATATATATATAAAGATATAAAGATATCTATCTAGATAGATCACCTGACCCCCATGAATGGCTCCAGTCAAGAGTCTCCCAGGGCAGAAGGTTTCGAAGATCAAACTGGGATTTTCTGCGCCCAAGAGCTGATGCAAAATGCCACAATCCAGTGATCGTTTGCCCCTTGAAGGGGATCTCAGTTGTCCACACAGGTGCCAAGTTGACGCAGAAGGCAACACAATTTCCTCTGAAACCGAGTCTTGAAACAAAAAGCAGTCTCCATATCCAGCTTGATTTTGGGCTTGCTGCCAGAGATCCAAAATACAGTAAGTCCAGGCCCCCTTTATACAACTGGAGGACCTCTTTCGAGGGAAGCTTGTAGACTCATGATTCATGAAGCCTGACTGTCCCAATAAAAACCACATGCCCACACTCACACACACACAAAGACAATGCTGGCAAGTTGCTTTGCGGCTGTGCTTCTGGATGGCAGAGGGGCTTCTGCCAAACCCAAGGATCACCACACGTTTCGGCCAACCACATTCATGGTGCGACTTTTCCTAAAGACTGCAAGCAGAATGTCAGTGACGATGCTCCCAGCTTGACTTTGATTGAAGATTTTGGTTAGCAGTTGCTAGAAAAATCGAAATTAGTCTGTCATTGAAACATTTTAATTCTGTAGTAAGCAAGCCATGCTCACAAGTGTCAGTATTCGTCTTTGAACATTTACTAGGTTTTGCCAAAGCTCACTCATAACGAGGAAAGCCTGCTGCAGCGTTGCGCCTGAACTTCAAGCTCAACTGCAACAAAATGTTCACGTGTATGACAGAAAGATGCCTCTTTTTTTGAAAAAATATCGGATGATTCAATTGGCTGAAATCGTGCCACGGATAGCTACTAGTATATTGCCCTGCCACACAAATATGGACACTTGACGAGGCACAACTCGACAGCATTCCTGACTCCCTGGATGATGTAGGCATCAATGCTCTCGATCTTGTTCTCCTGCTCCTTCTGGAGTGCGTGCTGCCTAAGTTGTCAAACGGCAAGCATTGGATTTGTAAAACATGCCTAAGCCAATGTGGGCAACCCCCAACTTGTTGGCACAGAAGCAGTGAAACTTGAGAGATTATATGAGCCAATGTGCACAAGTTCTTCGGCTTCCTCTTGGTCCAAGCAATGGAACAGGAAAATAGCCTGAGTTAACAGCTTCTGCTTGCAACATGCTATCAAATATAGGACAAACGACTACACCGTGACACCAACTGCAAAAGGTCAACATGCTGACACTTGCAGGGTTCAAGACATTAGATTGGACATTTGCACTTAGATTGTAACGTAGCCAGTGTTTGAAGCCAAGCTGCTTGCTGGGCTGCCCTGCAGGGCATGCCAATGCAACATGAATTTTCCAGGAAATGAATCATTTACAAATGGCAGAAAGCTCAAGCTATCATCAAAACACATTTGGCCCTGACCTGTTCAATCGGAATCTCAAATCACCACACCACTCCAAATGGCGCAAAGCAGATGAGTGGCCAGTTGCCATGAAACAATCAGGCAGCACTACTGGCCACGTGACAAATGACTCTGCCGACTGACTATTGACATTGACATGTAATGTTTTCAACTTTGGATCCAACAAATATCTTTTGACTTGCAGCAGATGACATGCTCGACACGAAATAATTACTTGACAGCTGGCTGACCCGTTCCAATTCACCAATGGTCCTTGGAGCAGCTTTTACATACCGAATTCGCAACCTTAAGTTGGAATGCTATTTGAATTAAGCTGCTTTCTTACCACGAGTGAGCCAAAAGAAGCATGCAGCCAGTGGTTGAAGACTCTGAATCGAGGACGTGATGAACCATGTGACATTCATGTCAGTTTGACGGCCCACATGAAGCTGAGATGAATGACAATAGATCAGGTTGCTGAGAGCCAGCCAGTCAGCAAGCGTGCCGGTCTCACCTTTGCTTGACAAAGCCAATCTGCAGGCCATGGTGAGCCTGGCAAACAGTCAGCAAACAGTAAAACATCACCCAATGCAGTTAGTAGTTAGCTGTGCACACATTGCGATTGATGATGATTTTTCCATGCCACCAACAGTTCAACCTTAACTTGCCCTGGAAAGTGTTCTACTTCTGAAATTATCACCCCAACACAACTAGGATACAACAAAGGCAAACGCAGAATGACATGACCGCAGAATACTGCACTCATAATCGCATCAGCATTTTGCAGTTGCAGCCTTGCTGTATTTAACGCCAGCCAAAAAGCTGACAGCAGCCAGTTGCGCAAAGAGTCTTAATTAAGTATGATTTGTTTTTTTCATCCAAGCCACATGAATCAAACCATGTGCACATAAGTTCGATTTTGCAGTAAACGTCGAATGATTTGATTTTTGATATTTGACATGTGTGCGTGACTGGTTGAAAATTGAAACAATTGAATTAGCATCCTAGTCGTTCTTCAAATAAATCCTCGACTCCGGCGGGGAGTTTTCCTTGTCATCTTCGTGCCTGCACACACCCCCTGCCGCTGTCTTAGTCTGTTCACATGTGAAATCATCTCTTTTCAGGTCCCTGGTAGTGTTGTCAGCAAGAGGTGGTGGAGTGAAGCCAAGATTGACAATGGCGAAGTGAATCTCAACTGCTAGGTCACGAGCAGAAGCCCATTCCTGATAGTCCACAAAGTGGCAAGTCAATGTTGCAACTGCAACCGATCAATTAAATTGCATCAACCGCCGCTCCCAGCATGACTCCCAGAAGATCCACACAGCTTACATCAGACAAACAAGGACAAGGGTCTTTTCTTGGGATTCACAAAACTAAATGAACCAAATCAAGACTCTGAGTTGGCTAGCAAACGCTGCCTCTTGCAAAGCTCTTCAACTGTGTACTTTCTGGGAAGCATCCGATGAGCCTTCTCAACCTGCCTTGCAGAGAAGTACCGCTTTCGACCAGAACAGTCTGAGTCCATTGCCAATGCCTGCATTCCAAAATCCCAAAACCTGACCCTGAGAGAGACTGCGGCAGATGTAGGTCAGATCTTATTTCAGCAATGTTTGCAAAACAAAGTTCGAAATGCAGGCAACAGACAGTAGCTGACAAATGACTCTTGCGGCATGACATGAAATTCGCTTAACAAATGGCAAGTATAACAAATGACACGTAGGCCTGTGTCATGATAGTATCATGACATGACAGCTTCGACCATATTGCCTCACTGTCAGCTGACAAATTGAAAGCAAACTGCAAATGTAACTTGTGTAGTCATCTAGTCCATCCAGGCGTTTGTCTTATTATATTTTACTGTTTGTCTTATTATCAGCAAACAGGTGTACAGAAAACATACCAATCTTACCAAGCGGGCCTCATCTGACTGAGGTTCAGGCGGTGCCCAAATGCATGAGCTGTGCTGTTTCCATCCAGGAATCGACATGACAACTCAATACTGGCAGCATGCGTCTAGTCTAGCAAAGAAACCCGCTCAGAAGATTTGATCTCCAACATCAGCATTTGTGGAAATGACAATGTGCCAGCGTTCACCAGCAATCCATGTAATGTAAGTTGGAGAAAAGGAACGCTACCTGAGCACAAGTGACTGATTAGTTTTATCTTCGTAAATTTCTGTGGCCCTTGTTGAAATATCAGGCTTGCAACGCTGTCGCAGTGTCACACCAGGAATCTAAGCAAAGTAAAAAAAAACTGACTTGTTCATGTCTTTGGCGACATCATTCATGTCCCCAGTCTGGGACTCCGCAACGTACTGCTCGACTAACTTTGATGCGTCGTCCATGATTTTGCTGAGAACGAGCTTCATGCGACTGGCTAATGGCGGCAGCTAACTGCTAAAGCACCTTCATTCAACTTGGCAGTTTCATATTTACACAGGTTACACACCTACTAAGGCCAAGTTGTTTGCCAAAGTCCACTGCTCTGACACACATTCTTCACCAACACCTTTCGACCACCATCCATCCTTGATGAGATTGACAAATGACTCTGAAGACAATGATGAATATAATTATAATGTAATCAATGACTCTCCTTCAATCTAAGACCCTTTGAAGTCAACAATCGAAAAGTGATGCTTCATGTAAGTGCTTCATGAAAACCAAATCAGTATGACCACTATGACTCCACCCAGGCATCTGCACAAAGTCGACTTGAGACCAACGCTGCAACATCTCCTCCATGCTTAGGTGAACAGGGAATGCCAGGTCAACAAGTTGTCAACGCAGTTACTTCACGTACGGCTTCAACACAGTCTGTCAAGTGTATATGGACAGGTTTCAGGGCAGACCTTGTTTCAGGGTCAGCCTCCTTTATGTTTAGTGTTCAGCAAGAAAATGTTAAACATATCAGCTGGTGCCAGCCGTTCCATTTGAACAAGGTCCAACGAAGCCATCAGGGGATCGAAATGGAACCAACAAAAGGCACAGTCAGTTGACCAAAGCTAAAACAAACTTCGGGAAATAACAACAGACCATACCCATGAGGTACCGGACGTGAACCAAAGCCACAGCAGACTCACTTGGGCATTTGAAGGCAAAATCCAGCTACATGTTCAAAGCAGCGCTGATGCTTGCACAGTTTTATCAAACTAAGTTGAATTACAGCAAACTAGTTTTTATTTCCTACACTAAAAGATCTATAAACAAAACACTTGGCAAATGGAAAGCAGTGACATTTACAAGAATGGAATTGCCAGCGCGCACAAAAGAGGTGAACAACTCAAGCAAACCCTTTTGAAAAACGAAAGCACCTGCAATTGTTCTCAGCAATCATGCCGGGATCACCAGGACCCAATGTAGAGGCCCAGTAGGTAGGCTCATCAAAAGCCCAAAGGAATGCTGCAGCTATAAATGGAAATCATTGGAATACCCATGTTGCTGTAAGATTCTCATACATTTATCACGGTTGTGGGTTATTTCAAGCTGATCTTTGCATATTCATCCAACCAGTGCACGGTTGGAAGCACGGTGAGTCAACGATTGCCTTTTTCTTTGAAAGTCTTGATTTGAAACCCTTAAAAATGAGCCAGATCTAAGACCCATCAGATCCAGTAGCAGCTTTCATGTTGGTGATCCTTTATACAGACATGATGATCAACTCGTATCATCCAATGCGACTCACATCCCAATTGGATTCCCCGTTCTTACCATACCACATCTTATATGTTCGGCTAATCTTAGATGGACTGGATAGTTAAATCCTTCAGTCTTTTGGTATCAATGGGATTATCTACTGACTAGCTAAGAATTTAACATGTTGCAGGGTATCTAAGATTGGCCATGTATATAAGAATCATCTAAATCAGGGTGGCCCCTGGGGGGCCACTCGCCATTGCAGCCACAGGTCCAGAGCGGCGGTGGAATGCTTCGAAGGGCGGAGATTTGCATCGTGGCCAGCGAGGAGATGATGGCGATGATGGGGCAACGGTCACATGGAGCTGATGTTCCCAGATGAATGGAAGTTGTCTTATCATCCCCAAGTAGATAGGGACTTGGGTCTTGGTAAACTCCGAATCTGAAATGGTGAGAAGGTACTTGTCTATTTGTTTTGATTTTTTTGGAACATTTCTAAGTAGAACCACCAAGTCAACCATCATTATTACTTGACCATTGGGGTTCTGAACCATCAACAAGCACTAAGTATCCTTATACAATGAGTTGTCGGTTTGTGTTCCTTCAAAGTAGAAAACCGCTAAGGCCAGGTCAGGTGCTCTAAAACATAATGTTCCATATGAAATGGCTATGAAGTAGATATTCCACCAGTTTTACAAGCAACCACATGATGGGATGATGAGTTTTCCTAGATGAATGGAAGCATGAACATCAATAGCAGTCAGCATCAACTGGCATCAACCAACTGTTTTGCTGTAAAGAGAAGGATGCCAGCTGTTTGACCCATAGATGGACTACATGCAGAAGCATATCAATGCATTTCAATGCAGATGGAAACGTGCACAAATCCCAGACAGGTGGATTTAGAATTGGATGACGGGAAAGTTTTAAGGGGTTTCTTCAGCATTTTTAGTAACACTCTGCTGGTTTGCTGGTTTCAAATAAGTTTTAATGTTCAACGCCAGAAGTTGGATGATCGATTCCGAGTTGAAACCACCGGTCCCTTCCAGTCCCTCCGTTCCCGCCACCGCGACGCCAAGAGGACCGTGTTGGCATCACCATGGAGCATCCCCTTTCGGAACTGATGTTGGACCACCGCAAGAAGCGCGTGAAACGGGTGGCTAAGGCAGCCCTGGTGGTTCTACGGCCGTGTTTGTTGTGGTTCCTTTCATTTCCAATCATGTTTACTCAATGTCTTCTCCCAGCCACAAGCGACCTACCATATTTTTTGAGGGTTGAAACATGTTGAACATATTTTTCAAATTTTCAACACATCCATTGATAGTAGATACCAAAAGAGACAATGTGTGTTTAAATTTTCCCATATCTTCCAAGTTTTGAATGTTTAACATTTTAAATAGTAGATTTAGTAGATAAATCACAATGTTTAACATCACGTTTGGTTGTTAAGTCATGTTAAGTCCCATTGTTTGATGGTGAAATCCCCATGTTTCTGGCTGAAACTCCCAGCATTTGGGATCCCATCGGCCAAAAAAAAAACGGCCAGGCGGGTCTTCGGGACCTGGTCCCCATGCTGCGCGACATCTTGGAACGGCCGCGGAAGGTCTTCCAAACCTGGCGGAACTGCGCCCTGAGCGGCGAGGATGTGGCCTGGCGGACACGGGGTACCCATGGGTACCCCGGTACCAACCCAATTTTAGGACACCTCCAGAAATGGTAAGATCGGGGACTGTGTGGAAGATCTGAGAACATGGAGGGATTATATGGGAACATGGGGTGTAAGCAGCAAAAGGGGTGGATCATCCACAATTAGAAGGGAGAGTTAGTGGGGTTCAAACCCAGCTTCACGGAGGATGTGGGTTGTGGCAAGAGTCCCTTTCCCCTAATACTAACCACCCCCTTTAGGGTGCGAAGCTTTCCCCCAATATGTAATCAAATGAAAACCTCAACACAAAAACATACAAAAACTATAGTTTTTTTTCATATTTTTTCCATGTCTAAATCAATCAAATCCCTGATTAACATATTGCCAAAACATCGAAGCTTGCCCCTTAATTATAATAGAATCAAAACATTACCCTCTGGCTATTTAACATAGCCATGGGAAATGGCCCATCTATAGATGGTTCACCTATTAAAAATGGTGATTTTCCATGGCTATGTTAAACATGAACATGAACGTTGACATCCCACCCCACCCCACCCAACCCCATGATCAACGTAACATCATCAGCGTAGCATGAACATGAACGTTAACATCCCATCCCACTCCACCCCACCCCATCATCAAAGAAAAACAGAACAATGCTAAAATGAAAATAAGAAACACCAAAACACCCAGGCGCCCTGCAGCGCCCATGACAACTAATTTTTATTATTCAGGGATGAAACCGTCGAATTTGACTTTGATGTTGAAATTGTATGAAATTGTTTCCTCAAGGGGATCAATTAAAAATCAACGTGATCAATGTAAAATTTTCCGAATTTGGCAACGGATCCTACTTTGTTTTGGCATTTGGGGGACGTTTTAGTCATAGGGGGAGGGACTATATATAGATGTCCTGCTTATCTCTTGTCACCTTCCCCCATTTTTTCACAATCAATACCGACCTCACTGCGACCTCACTGGATTGGTGGTTTGGTTTGCGGGCAATTAGCCCAGTGTAGCCGAACTTTTCTGGCTAGATTGGTAGGGGATGGTAGGGGTCAGTATCAGGAGACATGATGGAACGTTGCAGGGTGGATCAGTGCGAGAGGGGTGTTATTACCTTCGCAGCCACCGTTTTATTCTGAGTTTAGGCAGGTGTACCAACATGTACTGGATTGTACTGATGCGAAGTAGGGGTAAATTACATGGTTAGAAAGATGAACCATATTTCACCACGCAAATGGCTAGTTTGGACAAATCGAAAGGAAGGAGCCCCCCAGTCGTTTTTTTTGGTTTTGTTTTACGTATCCATCCGTCAGCCACTCGTACTACACTAACATGAACGACCTCCCTATCGAAGTCCAGGATGTCCAGAATTGCGCGATGTACAACCTTTTTTTCTTCTTTTACACCTACCTTTGGTAATCAAATGTGGCAATAGACAATCCCGATATAAATGGAGGTTTAATTGGAAAATGATCTCTTAGTCTCTAAGTGGTGGATTTTACATTGCCACGTTTGATCACCCGAAGGTAAGCGGCACTTTACCTATTCAACATTTGGGACCGTTCAGGCACATTACTGGGCTACCACTTCGGCGAAAGTGGCTCAGACCAAGTGTCCTGGTGCAGATGGGGAAAACATCGTGGCCTTTGGGGATGCAAATTTGGTGGTTACTCCTCTGACAATTCAAGATGTTCTTATTCTTAGTTTCGTATCGCATCGTATCCCACAGTTTTTTCCACCAAAAACCTCCAATATCCTCCAATTTTGTTGGCTCTCCTCTGATAATTTCACGACTTTTGCTATGGAAAATTGATGAACATTGCCCATTTGGTTCAAAGATTTGCCTATATTAAGAATGTTGATTTCCATAGCCCATAGCTATGTTAAACTATCGGAGGGTGCGGTTGGTCTTGTTTTGTGCGCCCTTCAATGATCAAACATGAAAGCCCTTAGAAATGGGAAATTAAATGGTAAAATCATCGAAGTACACGGGAGGTTTCGCAGCAAACCATGTTTGATCAGCAGAGCGTATGGGAAACTCAAGGACAATCACCGATTATTGATGATTGGTATAGATTGGATTTGGACGTTGACAACAGCTGATGATTATTGGTGATGTGTTCAGCCGGTAATTGGGTAATTGTTTTTTCCTGATGAATGTATCTATGATCTATATAACCAAGTGTTGTTCTTTACTCGATGGGAGGACCAATGTTGCTTTTTCTGCAAGAAGTCCGAGAAAAACAAAAAACAAAAACCAGTTGACATGTCGCTACAATCGTAATACCCGCAAGGGTTTGGAAAACTCATGCTATTTATATATACCTGGATTTGCATCCCAGTTAGTGAATGGGTAACAACCTCATAACCCAGGTTATACCTGCAACTTCGAAAGGTTACATTTTTTCGGCATTTTCAGGCAAGATTGCTTTTTCATCCTTGCGGCGTTTATTATTGCCTGCGAGTTGTTTTTTCACAATTGTGCATTTCTTCGTAAAGTGTGCTCTGAAAATGGTGTTTTTGCCCGGCCAAACGGCGTTTTTACCCAACCCAACGGCATTTTTTTCACCGCGCTTGTTCAAGATGTACAAGCCGCATTTTTTGTGCAAAATGATCTTGCTCTACAGCAACAAACGAAATCCTGGTTGTTTCAACCAGAGGAAATTTTAGAATCCTTGACGTTGCAGGATGTTGCAGGTACATGGATGATTTCATGCCATTTATATATATATATATAATTTTAATTATATAATTTTATATAGCTTAGAAAAAACATAAAGGTTATATAAGTTTTATATATAGAGTATATATATATATGAGTATATATAACAAGTCTATCTATCTATGGCTTAAAAACCACAAACTAACCCTCCGAGCCTGGCGGCGCGAAGGCTTCCCACCCGAGAGGTCATGCAGAGACATGACAGGCGAGATGGGGGGGAAAGGCAGGAAATCAATACGGTACAGGTAGATATAAACTATAGTTAATGAATGTTAAGGGATGTTAATGGGGGTTATATGGTTCATAAATTGAATAATTCTATATGGTAGTTATATGCTTCATAATCCATTAATGGATGTTAATGGGGGTTATTTCATGGTTCATACACCAACTTATAACTGGGGCACCATCCCGGAATATCATGATATCACCTAGACCAGCATTGTAAATCATTAGGTTTGTCCAGTCATGTCCCCAAATTGGAAATTTATGATTTACCGAGCTGTTTGTTGCCTTTTTGTGGAACATGATGTCTTAAACCCCTAGATGGAGCGGGGTCTCAGGATTAGAGTGGCATCACTTAGTGCAGCCATTCCAAGGGTCTTCATCCACGCAGGGGCGAGAGTTTCCCTGCTCCAGACACAGATTCTGTACCACCTGACACTGATGAGGCCTGGTGGATATGGGCCATATGGGGATGGTTCAATTTTTTCAATGGATTCAGGGGACCGCAGATTTGGGTGTAGCAGATATCAATAGATATTAACTTAATAATATTAACCATTCAATTTAAAAAGTGCCCAATTCTGACCCATAGCGCTTCCATGACCAAAAACGGGTTTAATTGCTGATATATGTTCAGAGTTTACGAGATAAGTATCTATTAATCTTCGAGAACCTTTACATGATACGCTACTTACCCCTCCTTTACCACCCAGTTTCCATGAAAGTCTAGTCTTAACACTTAATTATCTATATAGATACATATATGTATATATATATATAATATGGTAGTCCGATAAGTGTTATGGATTATAATTTAAAATATAATATATATATATAGCCTCTGCTACTCAAACATGGCAACAGAAAATCCCTGAGGCGTTCCGCACCTTTCTCTCAACCCAGGCCTTTGAGGTGGGGGCGATCCGTGGCGATCCATGGGATTGTCTGGGTAAACCACTGAGAAATCAACCAACTATCACCACCATTTACCAACTATAACTGTCACTTATTTAAGGGTAAAACAATAAATCATAAACCATCATAAACCATCCCCCAGTCATCAGCATTTTTATAGGTTGTCTTTTTACCATTCCCAAATGGCTGGTTAATTACCCACGTTCCGAAAGTTCAAATCAATCCAATGATCAACTGGTGGTTTGGGGTGGTGGTTCGGAACCAGGAAAAACGGCATGATATATAATAGCTACTTCTGTCTCCGTCCCCTGCCCCTTGGGAAATATGGGGCCGGAGTCAAGATCACATCATATCACATCCAAAACTGCCACCTGGCCACAGGCCAAAAAAGATAGGAAAGTAAACACCACAACATATCGTGGTGCACGATGTTTGCATCCCATAGATACATGTCGTGCGCCATTGGGATTCCCGACCATTTCGCCCGTCCGTCCGTCCAACGTGCCGCACGAGGCCATTGAAGATATCTTGAAGTGGCAGCAGGAGCATTTGGACCAATGGACCGGTCATGAAAGATTTACCATGGGATTTACCATGGGATTTACCATGGGATTTACCATGGGAAAAACCATGGGATTTACCGGGAAAAACCATAGTTTCCTCCATATTTACCATGGGATTTCATGGATTTGAACCTGAGGGAGTCACCCCCAACAATCTCTTGAAAAAGTGGCATTTTTCTCGCGGTAACATTGTTGATGTGAACCGCTTAAAACTGAGGAATAGTGGATATGTGAATCATGTTTTAGTCAATTTTAGTCCCAACCGACCTGCAGGTCGGTGTGATGTTTTTCTGCATTAGTTAGCATGAGCTGAATTCAGTTGTTTTCACCACCATTTTTCTTTAGGATATCAACTAATTATTCTCAAACCATCCGTTGGGTGCCATGAAGATTGGCCTTCTCGGACGTGAAGTATGACATGTAGATTCATGACACTAGGCCTTTTTTAGATAAACCCATTTGAAGCCTGGATTTCCACAGAGATGGTGGCAAGATGATATCCGCACAGATCTGATGAGAGATGGTTGAAAATCGATCACACTAATGGATTATGACCATTCCCCCTGTCAAAATTGCCGTGTTTGGGGGGATACCTTCCCATTTTCAGACACACGCAAATATCATATGGCTGTCGTATGGTTGGTTGCATAGTTATATCGCTTTAGATCAGATCCCATTAATTCCCATTTCTGGTGGACTCCGTTTCGAACAGACCGATGCTGCCCCAGGCCTCAACAGGAACATTTGACATCCTCCTTGCCAAAGCTTCGACAACATGTGGACAATTTGGACCATGAGGAAGGTGCAGCTGAGTCCCGCCACGGAGACAAATGTAAATCTCTGTGTGCGTGTGCATAAAACAGTATGTTATCTCTTATTTTGATTTTATGATTTTGTATGCACTGTATGTGTGCGTCGTGCATATGCATGTACATGTGTATATATAATTACATCTATGATCATCTATGCATATATATATAGTTAAAATAATATATATATATATATGTGTGTGTGTGCATGCGTGCATGCGTGTTTATGTATTTGTGTGTGCGCATGCCTGCAGTGTGCGTAAGACACCCGCATGATTTGTACGGGTAAGTCGGTACGAAACATGTGTAGAAAAGTGTAGAAACATATTTGCCTATGGTTCAGACATTTGCCAAAAGTTTTCCAAATCAACACATCCTTTTTTTAGCAGTGAGTTGTTACAAGAAACAGGCTCATGAAGTGACTTCAGCGGCGTGATGTGCCTACTGCTTTTCGAAGCGCTTGCCACACAAGATGTGCCTTAGCGCCGTGATGTGAGTCAAGCCGACAGCCCAGAAAGACAAATTGTGTAGGTTGTAATCACCCCAACATTCTCCAGTCTCGTCATGCTAAGATCCATCCCAATTTTTTCTTGTTCCCTGGAGCGGGGCCCTGAGGCTCCCATTCTCCACTCTTTTTTGGTCGTTGGAATTTCCAGGTGCCGAGTCCAAGAAGTTGCCTGAGCAGCTGCAAGAGCTCCGGTATCTCGGCAAAAAAACGGTGCTTCCTCTAAGCCCAGGGAAAGCCTTTTGGCGATCTGACAGCGCATGAGGAAAAATATACAGTACTTTAGTTTGATTTGGAATCAATGTCATTAACGTTATTTATATATGATAAACATAGTTTTAGTGATTATCTTGATTAATGTTGATTATTTGATGTTGAAAACCAACGAATAATTTAAGTATTTTGACTGATACAAGTCAAGATCGAATTTAAGTTGGTGTTTTCCGAGAGGTTTTCCTGAGAGGTTACACCAGTTACACCCGAGCTGTTGCACAAGATGTTCCCAATGCAAGGTATGTGCCGTTCTTGTCAACGAGACATCGTGGGGCCAAGCCCTGCCTGAGGAGACTGAAATTCCTATGGTTTATCATCATGTTCCCCTACATGTTCCCGAGTAAAGTGGTCATTTTGGGGTATACCCCGTATACCTCATTTTCAGATGAACCCAAATCATTGCTGGTGACATTCCAATGTCATGGGTGGTTTCAGCCACAAGCTGAGGCGTACCATGGAGAGGGTGAGAGATATCGTGAGGGTTCGAAAGGGTGGGTTGGGCAGGGTGACCAGCACGAAAGGTTTGGACATGTTTGATGATTCGGATTTGTCCTTGTACCCCCATGAGTATGGTCATCGATCAATACGGAAAGCAAGTTTATCAGTCATGAAAACAAGATGGTTTGGCTGAAGTAAGACGTCCCTTGCTATCCGGACTGCCGTATTTCTTATCGCCTTTTTTTAAGGTTTGAACACAGGTACCATTTTCGGACAAAAAGGTAGAATAGGGTTGCTTTCATTCCATGAATTCCAATGATGTTCCCTTTACTTCTGTCCCACCCCACATACGCACAGCCATCAATCAGGGCTACAATATGCTACAATCCCTCATTCTGCGATAAATCCATCTGATCATATCATATAAATTACATTAAAATGCCAGATGATATACATACATATGTGTATATGCCATACATTATATAAATGCCATACATATGCATACGCAAAATAAATGCCATACATTGACTTGGTGGCTGCTGGGCAGGCCATGCGTACGGCGCTACAGCGCGGACAGGCCCCAGAAGTTGCTCGGAGTGGGTGGTACCTGGCACTTGGGGAAAGATATTGGGCTTTTATGGGATTTAATGGGGCTTAATGACTTAATTAATGGGCGGATTTGATTTAATGTGGTTTAATATGGTTTAATGAGATTTGATTGGGTTTAATGGGATTTAGGTTTAGTGGGATTTAATCAATGTTATCATTGTGGTACCATCAGGAAATGGGGATTTAATGGGCTTTAAGGGGATATGACGGATATGACTAACCAACAATATGATATTAATCCCTTTCCCCTGCGGCAGGGCACAAGGTGTCTAATGTCAGGGAGATGGGGTCACTTCAATTTATGGCCGTTGACAGGTAAATTTTCAGACCCAGATTTGATCCCGCAATCCATATGATTGTCACATGAAAATTGGGGATTTGAAAAGATAACATTGGGATAGTAGCTGCAATGGGATTGGGAGTTCATCGGCTGAAATAGGGATTGAAGCAGCTTAAAAATGACTCTATAGATACAATTAGATACATACATATATATATATATATAACATATATATAACATATATATATAACATATATATATATATAACATATATATATAACATATATATATAACATATATATAACATATATATATATATAACGTATATATATATATATAGATGATGATGAAATGTGTTTTTTGTAAATAAACAGTTCTAAAGCCTATAGGCCTAGGCCTACTTAATCCTAGTTTTGATTTTCCCATAAGCATCTAATATCACATATATATATATATACATACATCATGTAGAAAATACATATACAGCAGCTGGCGGTTACGGCAACCCGAGGCGGATGAGAAGCAAGATCCCTGGGAGCACATGGGGACCGCATCGCGGGATTTGGATCAAGCCGTAAAGGATTGGGCCGTTGTTTGTCACGATGCCCCTTGCCGAAGAAGGGGAAGTCACGGGATACCACCGCTGGAACCGTTGGCATTTGGTCATATGTTAACATCGTTTTATGGTCTTGTCATATGTTGGAACTGTGGTTATCACAGAGTTTGGAAACTGTGAATGTCTATAGTTACCAATAGTTATCATATGTTATGTTATAAGTATCATTTTCCCGGCATCAAATGGCCCCAAAAACCTGGATAATTTCATGGGGTATCGGCGGTATCGTCTTTGAGAGAAAGCTGAAAGTTGGTGGGAAGCAACAGATCTTAATCCCTCACTCGCACTGAAGCTACTTGTGGGATGGGAAGTCAAAATCATTCAAAATCAATGTGCCCAAAAATGGGTATACGCCATATAAGTTCCTGGGTTACGGTTCCAGCATCCCATTATCCTAGTATCCACGACATTTGGTGTGGCACCTAAATATTTTACCATTTGCATTACCCATGACATTCCAGCTATCATATGTGTAGTCCCATGATCGCTAGCTACACAGTACTGAACATTGGATTTCCAGGAAATTATTTTGCTGTAGCTGATGTTCATTGTTTATTCTTACATCCACATCATTTAATTCTCATGATTCATTCATTGCTTAAATACTGTTGAATTCCGCTTTGTCCTTCTTAAATTCGCATTTTGGCTAGGAAGATCCCATGAAAGTCTGGGCTGTTGTCCCATTGAAAGCCTGGCGGTTTCAGGTGTCGAAAGCCAACTCGGAAGAGCTGCGAAGTCATATCTTGGAGGGTGCGCAGGTCATCTTTTCAACAACCACGGTGGCAGGAGAGCAGAGCATGGCGGAGCTGTATGTGACCTATATATCTCGTAGTCAAACATGGCAATTGCAAATCCCCTTCAAATGGACTTGTTTATGCGAAAATCACCTACAAATGGGAGATGTTCCAATACCAGCGAAGGGGTATTGCACATCTATTTGCATATGTAAGTGCATATGAGATGACATGAAGGCATTTGTATGTAAACACAGCACTAGGTAGTGTCAATATATGTACCCTCATCCGTTAGGCACCATGTAGACCTCATCGCTGAAATTATTCGGATCATGCCAAAAACGGCAGTCCCACAGAGAGATATCAGGAACTTGCTGGGTGTTTGGTGATTTTTGCATGATTAGATTTAGATATTATTGCAGTGATGGTGCAGTAGGTGATCCCCAATCATATAGGGTGCCAATAAAATGCCATTTAATTCGGGGATTCCCAGCCAGCTATGTTTAAATGATGACACCGTCAGACGTGGATTCCCATAGGACGTGTCAGGGTGTGGCAACAGAAGATTCCGAATGCGGCTTGGCATTTTCGCTGTTTTATTGCGAAACGGATGGAGCTGGGAAATTTTGTAGCTACCCTCTGGTGAACTAACATAGCAATGGAAAATGGCCATAGAAATAGTGGATTTTCCCATGAAAAATGGGTGGATCTTTCCATTGCTATGTTAGTTCACCAGAGGGTAGCCAAACAGTGGAGCTGGGAACCTTGGAACATTCTTTCCATGCGCTGATGCTTGCATAGGTGCATTGATAATTGGTTGGGGTGGGCCAGCCTCTGGGACTCTGGGATTTCCCACTCCTAAAACTTGAAGCATTACATATAGCATCACGATAAGTGATAGGATTTTTGGGGTGGGCTGTTGGAAAGTTCCAGTATATGAATGTATATATAATATCCATTTTTTTAATTAGTTAGTTATTTAATGTTATTTTATTTGTTTAATTGATCAATTCATTTGTTCTTCCGTAGCACATGCCTCATTCTGTTGCATGGACGAGCCCAAGGTCATCGCTGACTTCCCCAAAACCCATCGTCAAAGTGTTGATGAAATATCATGAATCATCCAAACACGGCCTTAATCTTACTGGTGCGTTTTACGGGAATGGATGGGTTGCTGGGGGTTGCTGGGATGATTGATAGTTAGCCAGTGGATCATTCCCTCAATGGATTGGTTTAAGGGAAAATTTACAGGAAAGCCCCATATTTAAGGGAAAAATCTATGGTTTCCTGTAGATTTTCCCTTAAACCAATCCATTGATTCCCGAAAACTCCCCGCGTTTAGCACATTTTAGCACCAGTAATTCACGTGGACATCTCCAGGTGATTCTGGATGAGGCGTGCCAATGTCGCGAGCTGGAAACGATGGTGGTTCCCTGGCGATTTCCCAGCCATGGTTGATGCCGGAGGGTACATCTGTACGTATTGTTAAGCGTAATACTAGCATATACCCTCCGGTAAATTGACACCTTGAAAATCACCAATTTTTTAGGTGGAAACTAATCATCTGACAGGATCTGTATTAATTTACTGGAGGGTATAAGATATATATGAGCTGGGATCCACCCCCTCTAAGTGTGTGTGTGTGCGCGTGGTATATGTGCGTTTGTAGAATAATATGGGCAAATGTACAGACATGCACGGACATGTTTACAGTCACCGACAGAATTTTGGAAATGAAAAAACGGTTCGACATGGGTCGGTAAAAATCTGCCTCGCGTCGGGCCGTATTTTTCCATAATTCTTTTTTACTCATAAAAATGCACACCTCAAAAATCGGTAATAACTTGTATAACGAACCTTTTTGGAAGGGGCGTCCATGTAAGAGTGCTTCTTGGCACCGGACCATTTCCATAATTATTTGTTTCCTGAAAGGGGTGACAAATTTTCTATTGACATGTTTCCATAATTCTTTTGGCCATGGCTACAGTGCATGATTATGGCTACAGTAGCATCAGTGGGAGATGTTTGGAGGACAAGGATCCCAAAACTGAATCTGGATTTTGTCCCAAAATCATGCAAAGTTGCTGTAAACCAGGTAGTTTGGAGGATCAGGACCCGAAAAGTAAGATTTCCAAAATTAATTTTGCATCGTGGATTAGAAGCTTTTGTAGACATGTGTTTCATCCGGTTTTTTGAAGGATCAGGATCCCAAAACTGAACCTGGTTTTAGTCCCAAGATCATGCAAATACGCTGTAAAGCAGGTAGTTTGGAGGATAAGGATAACAAAGCTGAATCTGGACTCAGTTCCAAAATCATGCAAAAACATTCAAAACTAGGTAGTTTGGAGGAAGATTTCCAAAATTAATTTTGCATCGTGGATTAGAAGCTTTTGAAGACATTTGTGTCATCTTTTTTTTTTGAAGGATCCGGATCCAAAAACTGAATCTAGATTTAGTCCCAAGATCATGCAAATACGCTGTAAACCAGCTGGTTTGGAGGATCAGGATTCGAAAACTGAATCTAGATTTAGTCCCAAGATCATGCAAATACACTGTAAACAAGGTGGTTTGGAGGATAAGGATCCCAAAACTGAATTTGGATTCAGTCCCAAAATCATGCAAAAACACTCAAAACCAGGTAGTTTGGAGGGTCAGGATCCGAAAAGCAAGATTTCCAAAATTAATTTTACATCGTGGATTAGAGGTTTTTGTAGACATTTGTATACATTTGTTTCACCCTTTTTTTTGAAGGATCAGGATCCGAAAACTGAATCTAGATTTAGTCCCAAGATCATGCAAATACGCTGTAAAGCAACTGGTTTGGAGGATCAGGATCCGCAAAACTGAATCTAGATTTAGTCCCAAAATCATGCAAATAAACTGTAAACAAGGTGGTTTGGAGATGTTTGGAGGATCAGGATCCAAAAACTGAATCTGGATTTTGTCCCAAAATCACGCAAAAACACTCAAAACCAGGTAGTTTGGAGGGTCAGGGTCCGAAAAGTAAGATTTCCAAAATTAATTTTACATCGTGGATTAGAAGCTTTTGTAGACATTTTTTTCTTCCTTTTTTTTTGAAGGATCAGGATCCCAAAACTGAATCTAGATTTAGTCCCAAGATCATGCAAATACGCTGTAAACCAGCTGGCTTGGAGGATCAGGATTCGAAAACTGAATCTAGATTTAGTCCCAAGATCATGCAAATACACTGTAAGCAAGGTGGTTTGGAGGATAAGGATCCCAAAACTGAATTTGGATTCAGCCCCAAAATCATGCAAAAACACTCAAAACCAGGTAGTTTGGAGGGTCAGGGCCCGAAAAGTAAGATTTCCAAAATTAATTTTACATCGTGGATTAGAGGCTTTTGTAGACATTTGTATACATTTGTTTCATCCACTTTTTTTTGAAGGATCAGGATCCGAAAACTGAATCTAGATTTAGTCCCAAGATCATGCAAATACGCTGTAAAGCAACTGGTTTGGAGGATCAGGATCCGAAAACTGAATCTAGATTTAGACTCAAGATCATGCAAATAAACTGTAAACAAGGTGGTTTGGAGATGTTTGGAGGATAAGATCCCAAAACTGAATCTGGATTTTGTCCCAAAATCATGCAAATTTGCTGTAAACCAGGTAGTTTGGAGGATCAGGACCCGAAAAGTAAGATTTCCAAAATTAATTTTGCATCGTGTATTAGAAGCTTTTGTAGACATTTGTTTCATCCTGTTTTTCGAAGGATCAGGATCCGAAAACTGAATCTAGATTTAGTCCCAAGATCATGCAAATACGCTGTAAAGCAACTGGTTTGGAGGATCAGGATCCGAAAACTGAATCTAGATTTAGTCCCAAGATCATGCGAATACGCTGTAAACCGGGTAGTTTGGAGGATAAGGATAACAAAGCTGAATCTGGACTCAGTTCCAAAATCATGCAAAAACATTCAAAACTAGGTAGTTCGGAGGATCAGGGTCCGAAAAGTAAGATTTCCAAGATTAATTTTGCATCGTGGATTAGAAGCTTTTGTAGACATTTGTGTCATCCTTTTTTTTGAAGGATCAGGATCCGAAAACTGACTCTAGATTTAGTCCCAAGATCATGCAAATACGCTGTAAAGCAACTGGTTTGGAGGATCAGGATTCGAAAACTGAATCTAGATTTAGTCCCAAGATCATGCAAATACACTGTAAACAAGGTGGTTTGGAGGATAAGGATCCCAAAACTGAATTTGGATTTAGTCCCAAAATCACGCAAAAACACTCAAAACCAGGTAGTTTGGAGGGTCAGGGCCCGAAAAGTAAGATTTCCAAAATTAATTTTACATCGTGGATTAGAGGCTTTTGTAGACATTTGTATACATTTGTTTCATCCACTTTTTTTTGAAGGATCAGGATCCGAAAACTGAATCTAGATTTAGTCCCAAGATCATGCAAATACGCTGTAAAGCAACTGGTTTGGAGGATCAGGATCCGAAAACTGAATCAGATTTAGTCCCAAGATCATGCAAATGAACTGTAAAAAAGGTGGTTTGGAGATGTTTGGAGGATCAGGATCCCAAAACTGAATCTGGATTTTGTCCCAAAATCATGCAAATTTGCTGTAAACCAGGTGGTTTGGAGGATAAGGGTCACAAAACTGAATCTGGATTTTGTCCCAAAATCATGCAAATACGCTGTAAACCAGGTGGTTTGGAGGATAAGGGTCCCAAAACCGAATCTGGATTTTGTCCCAAGATCCTGCAAAAATAATCTAAACCAGGTAGTTTGAAGGATCAGGATCCGGTAAGTAAGATTTCCAAAATTAATTTTGCATCGTGGATTGATTAGAGGCTTTTGTAGACATTTGTCTCACTTTTTTTCCTTTTTAGAGGATCAGGATCCGAAAATTGCTATTATCAAAATTCTTTTTTTTGAAAGTCCGTAATGTCACTAATCTTTTGTCTTGGTTTCGGTCCCGAACCTTTTCCGATACCTGCGGCGCGCGAACCTTTTTGCATTTCCAAAATTCTGTCGGTGACCATACAGAGACATTTAGATGATACACCCAAACATACATATTAATGTATCAACAATGGAAAGAACAGTGCTAAACTTGATGCTAAACCCAATAATCCACCATTCCCAAGTTATCACATTTCTTTTAATGTTTGTTGCTGATAAGCATCCCCAGTGATGGTATGTTATTATTGGGACCCAGGTGATGCGGCGACACGTGCAACGTCTGATCTTGGTTGGAGATCCTGAGCAGTGCCTGGCAGCGATTTTGCAGGTTTGGCAAATTCATGGTGTAATATATTTGTAATACAATAATCTAAGTATATGCAAATTAATATACATGTATTATATATATACATATACACACATATATTTATATATACATATGTACATTTATTCATACAATGTTATATATGTGCATTATATTTCATACTGAGTCATATATATATATATGTATATATGCATTACATTGAATTATGTGTGTTTATAAAGTATTGGTTACATTTTATATCGTATTATCAGTATGTCTTCTAATATATCATGTTGCTTCTTTTTTTCAAAAAACTTTTTCTCAATGAATACGTTTTCCATGTATAGACAGACATTATGCAGTATAGTGTATATAATCGGGTAAAACCAATGATAAACCTTGCCCCAGTTGGTGGTTATTATTGAGTATACCTCTATTTGGGGTGATTTAAAATGACCCCCAAAGGATTGGTTACTGCGATGGTTTTGTGTTGGGTTTACCACATTACCCGATATTACCCGTATATTTACATATGGGCCTATAGTGACACAATGAGAAAACTATAAAACCTGGATATGTGTACAATGATATATGCATTGGAATATTATAACTTACACCCTATATATAGTTGATTCACCATATTACATGCATGATAGACTATGTATCAAGTTAGACTTTGACATTGACGGGGAAGTTTGATACATTGGGAAAGAACCCATTTGGAACTGGAGTTATATATTAGAACTAAGGGGGAGCTGCGCAAAGTACACATGTTCTGCTCCGTTGGCTATCGTTTACATGCAATGGGTTGGAGGAACCCTGATCATGGGGAAGATTTGATGGGGAAATATCTCATGGACATATATACATATACATTTTGGCTCAAGGCTCGAACGCGCCGGCGCGCCCCCGGCCCCTTCATGGAACCGGCGATCCTCACCCTCCAGGGGGTCGAGGTCGCCGGTGCCACGGACGGCTCACTCGTGAGCCTGTCCGTGGCCACCTGGCTCCGGCTGGGAGGGCAGGTCGCCTTGGCGGCACCTGCACCCCCCGGGGCCCCGGCAGCCGCCCCGGCGGCGCCTCCACCCCCTGCCCGTCGCCCCCCTTCCCCCTCCCGCTCCCGCTCTCGGGGGAGTGGCTCTTCCTCCCAGGGGTCGCCCCCCCGTGCTCGCCTCTGCCCGCGCCGGGCGCCCCCTCCCGAGAGCTCTCCTTCGCCCTCTTCGCCCTCGGCTGCGGCGGAGTTCGAGGAGATCCCGGTGGAGCCCGAGCCTCCTCTTCCTCCACCGGCGCACCGCCCGCCGGCGCGCCCTGCGGCGCGTGGCCCCCCACCCGCGCCTCGCCTTCCCCAAGCACCCGGCCGTCGGCCCACGCGCCGTAGCCACCGTGCCGGGAGGGCCTTCCTCCTCGCAGGACCTCCAGCCCACCCGTCACTGCCTTCACGGCACCCGGGCCCATCCCAATCTCCGCCAACCCTTTTGCCCGGACGGGGCCTTCCCCGTTCCGCTGACCCGGTCGGCTCCGCCTGCGCCATCCGCTTTTCAAGGCAGCAGGCACCCCACGCCACCGCCCGGCGGCCGGCACTCCGCCACCCCCCGCCACCTCCTTCCCCGCCCCCACCTCTGCTGCGCGCCATCCTTTCAAGGCAGCGCGGCAACTCCCAGGCCCTTTGAGCAGCCGGACGCACCTTTCACTCCACCCACATCTCTCACCACCGGTACCCCTGGGAAAAGGAGAAAAAAAAAAGAAAAAATCACAACAACAAAGGAAAACCGAGGTTTCGCCACAGACCCAAAAAAAAAAAACTAACATACAGCAGACAGCAGACCGGGCGAGCCTGACGCCATAGCTGCTTGCGAGAGACCGCTTGGCCGCTGCTCATGGCGGCGCCTTGGCCGCACTGTGATCGGGAGGAGGCACGGGCCGAAAATACACACAATGGTGACGGTGACGAAGTCGTTTTGGTTCAAGCGTTTCACCCTAGCGCCACCACGGCAGCTGGGTCCACCCTCCCGGATGTCTCACCCGCCCCCGTCGTCCTCAGTGACGGCGAGGACGCACCTCCCCCCAGCGCTCCTACCGATGGCGCCCATGCCGCGCCCACATGTTGCACCTGCCTCGAGCCCCTACTCCTTTCCGGGGTGGGGCGCCGGGCGGTCGTGCATTGGCCCGGCTGCCGGCATGCCTACCATTTCGCCTGCCTCGCCAGATCCCGCGCGCAAGTGCACCCTCCACGATGTCCTCTGTGCCGTCATGCCTGGGACCCAGCGCTCGATGCCAGCTTGAGCAGCCCTTGCCACGGGCTCCACTTCAACCCCTTCCAAGAATCCGAGCCCGAGCGCGCCACGCCGCCCCCTTCTCCCCGCCCCAGGGGCGCGGCCGCCTGGCGCCAGCGCGGCCCCCCAAGTGGCATTGTCCGGACGGATGCCAACTCCTGGCTGTATGTGCCCCTGCTCCTCGCCGCGACAGGCGAGCTCCACGAGGATGCCGCCTTGGCCTGGCAACAAGCCACCGCCACCACACGGTGGTGGGAGCGCGCCCGGCAAGCGCTGACTGCCGCGCCCCCCGTCCCCCTCACCACCCTCCTGGAAGCCCTCCACGCTTGCCCAGCTGCTGGCGCGCTTTCCTCGCACCAGCGCCTTTCCCGACAGGCGGCCGCGCTCCCGCCAGGTGCCCAAGCGCATCTGGGCTGGGCAGTTCGCCACCTCTGCGACCCCGACGCGTACGTCCCCGCCGCTGGCCAAGAAGTGCTTCTCCAACTCTATGGTGGCCTTCACCTTGCTGCCGACCTCGACCGGCACTCGGACACCTTCCGAGCGCGCCCGGACCCTCCGGCGCCCATCCAGCTCCCTGCCGATCCCGGCCCCGTGCATCCCGCAGTCGAGACTTCGGCGCCCAGAGAAAGAAACAACTGGCCAATCGTCAGGCTCAGGCCCCCAACAGGCTGGCCCTGCCTAGCCCAACCGCCCCGCCCGACGCCGCAGCGGCTGGAGTGCGGCCGACGGCAGGGTGGACGACACGCAGCCGCGGCGGACCCTGCTCCCGCAGAACCTGCCGAGGTCCCAGACCCTCCGCCTCCCCCTCCTTCGCCCTCTCCAAACCCCGCAGCTCGGCTCCAACAAGCGCTCCGCAGCCTTGACGACCTCGACCTCGCCCACACCTTGCGGGTGCGGGTCTCGACGTTCCAAGGTGTGCCCCGGCGCTTGCAGGGGGTCCTTGCCTTTGCGCTCCGCCTGGGCCTCACCGAAATCTGCGACCACCCCGCCGACACGGACCCTGCCCAAGCACGTGGCTGGAAGCTCTTCCTCCTGGCCCCGCGGATGCTCTGCTACCGGTCCCGTCCCGGGGAGCGCGCCGAACCCAGCGACCTCGACCGCCGAGCCACTATGTTCCGGAACGGCCAGTGGCACCAGCTGCTCGGCGAAGCTGCCAGCAGCTTCCACCCCACAGCGCCGTCCTCGAGCGTCCCCTCTGCTGATGCGCGTGCTTCCCGTGCAGCCAGCCTGGCACATCAAGGGGAACTTTCCGCGGCTGCCCGGTCGCTAGTGGCCGAGCCCCTCGCGCCGCTCTCGTCCGCCACCCTGGCCGAGCTGCGCAACCCGTCCCGGCGCCCGCAAGTCCGGCATCGACCCCTCTCGGACGACGTTGCCTCTTTCCAGCCCGATGAGCTGCTCCACGTCGACGCCACCAGATTCCTGCAAAACCTCCGCCGGGCCCGCCGCGGGGCGGCCGCTGGTCCGTCTGGCTGCACCAATGAGCACCTCCGGGTCTTGCTCGAGTCTGAATCCGACTCCCGCCTCCTGTGCGACGCGGCCTCGCTCCTGGCCTCGGCGCGGGTGCCTCCCCTCATTATGGACGGCCTCCGAGTCGGCCGCCTTGTTGCCCTCCAGAAAGGCAACGGGCGTGTGCGCGGCCTCGTGATGAGCGACGTGTTCCGCCGGCTGGTCGGCCGGACCCTGGCGCAGCAATTCTCAGCCCAGTTCCAAGAGGCGTGCCACCCCTTTCAGTACGCCCTCAGCACCAAAGCCGGAGCAGAAGGCCTCGCACGCGCCGTCCGGGTCGCGACCGAGCTCGACCCCCGCGCTACCGTGCTGTCGGTCGACGGCGTCGGCGCTTTCGATCATGTCGGACGCCAGTCGATGCTCGGCAGCCTTCTCCGCTCCCCTGCGCTTCGACCCCTCCTCCCCTACGCCCGCCTCTTCTACGGCCAAGACAGCACCTACCTCTGGTGGGACTCTAGTGGCGCCTGCCACTCCGTTCAGCAAGCTGAAGGGGGGAGCAAGGCGACCCGCTCATGCCTGCCCTGTTTGCGCTTGCCCAGCACCCTGCGCTGCAAGAGACCGCGGCCACGATGCGGTCCGGGGAAGCGCTCTTTGCTTTCCTCGATGACATCTATGTCATTTCGTCGCCTGACCGCACCCACGCGCTCTATTCCACCTTGCGCGTTTCCCTCCGATGCCACGCGTGCATCGAACTCAACCAAGGTAAGACCCGAATCTGGAATGCGGCTGGGGAAGAGCCGTGCCACCTCCCAGAGCTGCAGCCGGCTGACAGCAACGACCGGGTTTGGGTCGGCGACTGGACTCTGCCCCCTTCGGCGCAAGGCCTCCAGGTCCTGGGCACCCCCATTGGGAGCGCGCAATACGTGCAACATGCTCTTACCGAGGTCCGCACCAAACAAGACCTCCTTCTCCACCGCATCCCATGGGTAGAGAACCTGCAGGCCGCCTGGCTGTTGCTCCTTTTCTTCGCAGCCCCCCGGAGCAACTATCTCCTCCGCGTCCTCCCACCGGCGGACACCTCAGACTTTGCAGCCGCCCACGACGCCGCGGTGGCACATTGCGTCAGCACCCTGGTGGCGGCAGGCGCGGCCCTTTCGGACCTGCAGCTACGCCGGGCCCAACTCCCATTGCGCTTGGGGGGGTGCGGCCTGCGCTCGGCCCACCGTTCGCGCCTCGCCGCGTATTGGGCCTCATGGGCCGACACCTTGCCCATCCTCCACGCGCGCCTTCCTCTTGTGGCGGACCGCCTTCTCCAGCTCCTCAGCGGCGAGGCCCGCCCACAACCACCCAGCATCCTCGCCGCCTCCCAGGCAGCCCAGCTCCTCCGGAACAGCGGGGCGACTGTCCCACCCTGGGAATCTATCATCGGCGGCCGCCATACCTTCTCGCACGAAGACCGGACCCCGGGCGATTTCCTGCGGGGGTGGCAGCGCGACATCAGTGCAGCCCAAGACTTGGACGAGCTCGCAGCGCTCCTATCTGACCTTTCCCCTCCGGAGCGCGCGCTTCTCCTATCCCAGGCTGGCCCACACAGCGGCCGCGCAGTCACAACCCTTCCTACCAGCCCGGAATTCCAGCTCGGCAACCCGCTTTTCCGCACCTTGCTGCAACGGCGGCTCCGAGCCCCCTTGAGCTGCGGCCCTTCCCGGTGTCGGTGTGGCTTGGCACTCGACCCTTACGGCGACCACCGTGCCGCATGCGCCACCACTGGCGTCCTCCGGGCACGAGCTGCGCCCATCGAACGCGCGGTCGCCCGCATCTGCCGCGAGGCCGGTGCCCGCGTCGCGGTCAACGTGCCGCTCTCGCGCATGAACCTCGCGGTCCCGGTCACCGACGCACGCCAGATTGAAGTCCTCGCAAACGACTTGCCGCTCTGGCACGGGGCTCAGCTGGCAGTCGACGTGACCCTCGTCAGCCCCCTTGGCCGCACCGGACAGGTGCGCCACGCTTCCGACGCGAACCCGGGCGCGGCGATCCTGGCAGCCTCCCAGCGCAAGCGGGAACACACCTACCCCGAGTTTTCCGGCTCGCGCCGCTGCCACCTACTCATCTTAGGTCTCGAAGTAGGAGGTCGTTGGGGCGAGGAAGCCGCCGACTTCCTCCGAGCCTTGGCGCACGCCCGCGCCCGCACTGCGCCAGCACTCCTCCGCTCGGCGGCAGTTCAGGCCTACGTGCACCGTTGGGCCGGCCTCCTATCCGTCGCGGCGCAGCGCGCCCTGGCCGAGACTCTCCTCGAACTCCCGGCCGCGGCCGCACCCGGCGTCGATGGGGAGCCCCCGCCGTTCGCCGCGACCCTGGCTGACGTCCGGTGGCATGAACGCCCACCGGATAGTCGCCTCCCGCGGTGACCGCTGTGGCTGTACATAGCCTCCCCCAATGGCAAAGTCCATTGGCGCGTGAGACGCAGAGTGGGTCATGCAGCAGGGAAAAAAAATATAAGACATGGGGAAGCGTGTTATATAGCTATATATTCAACAATAGCAGTTTCACAAACTCACATTTCACCATAAGGATATATAAATGTATATAATCAATGGGAATGTTCACAGGATAGAGCCGACAGACAACATGATATGGGTTTTCCCAAAAACCACAGATTTAGCCATGGTTTGCTCTATGGCTGAATGCACGGCTAAAAATGATGATAAATCCGCCTACACAATCTATATTTCTTTATCATTTTGAACCCACGGGACCAGAATTTCCATATGTGAGATGACGACTCCAAATATACATGATGTGTTATGGTTAAGCGTCAACGTTTGATTGTCATAGTTTTTTTTCGGGTTCAGGTGTTGTGATTGCACGTGAATTTCCCATTTGTTGATCAAGATGGGCTGCATAATTTTCATATGGGCTGCAACTATTGCTTACTGAATTTCCATTCAATTTAGGGCATATGAAAGACCTGAATACATTGAGTTTCAGGGTTGCAGTATGTTGCAGGTGTTTTACTTACTCCAGCAAGTTCATCATAGATGTTGAACCCCAAAATGGCCGAAGATTTCAGGTGGTTGACAACATATATTTAGTTCAGCAAGTTTGTAAAAAAATCAGGTGATTGCCATTTTCAGTTCAGCATGGGAAACTAATTCCTTAAAACACATGTCTATACTGACTGGTGGTTTCAATTTGTTTTACTTTCTAGATATTTGTATAGCTATAGAAAGAGGTCCATTGATAGATGTGCAGCTTGACCACCAGACAGTTATGGGACTGACGTCCATAGAAAGCCATGAAATCACGAAATGGGCCATGAAAAACCCATTAAGATATATTGAAACCATTTAACAACCATGAAATCCATGTCAAATCTCATTTTAAAAAATCAAAGTCAATCCCATTATATAAAACCATTGAACAACAAGAAATCCCATTTCAATCTCATGACAAATTCCAACTAAAACCCGTAAAACCTACAACTCGGGCGGCTCTGCGCTGGGCTAAGCCGAATCCACCGAGGTTACCTTCCACAGTCTTCTCCAAGAAGGACCGCTTAGTGGTGATCGTTTTGGGGCGCCATTGTGTAGGTGATGATTGGTAGTATTAAAGTATAATATACAAATCAGGTATGTTATAACAAATTGTATATATATAACTAGTGTATATATATATACTACTGTCGGTATATTATGATATTATACTATGACATGAGTGACATAAGAAGTATAATATTGTGATGATTGGTATTGGTATCTTGGACGATGGTTGGTATGCACTATTAGGTTACTCAACTAATGAGTACTAATGACATTTGCACCATAGTAGTAACTTGTACCATCTATACCATTCCTACAATGCACTGATATAAGAAATAGACATATGCAAATATATTATATTTATTGTATTACGATGATTGCCCCTGATTCCATTACTGTGCCGCATTGCTGGGATTGTCAGGCGAAGGAAATCGGCTTTGACCGGTCTTTGTTCGAACGCTTGGTGGAGATCGGGAGGAGCAAACATACTTTGGCCAGACAGCCGGGCGCTTAGATCGCTGGGATTTCAGGTTGGCGACTCCTCAGGGTTGGCTAAGATGTATCAACGAAATGCCACCTGGTGAGTTGATGAAAAATCAGGGGTAACCCAAAGGTAACCCCCATGTTTCACGACCAATAAGTAGAAGTAGATCACAACCCAAATGAAGTGCAAAACCACATTGAACTTCCAAGTGTTTCAACTTCAAGCTTGGATTGGTCTCAGTCTAGCACCGCAAAGTCTGTGGTTGAGATGATTCATGGGACCAAAAAACGATCACAACATGAAATTCAATAGATGGTCAAACTTCCAAAGCCATTCATATTGGATATGGTTTGCATTGCCTTGCCATACATCATTTTTTGGGCCTCGGCCCCTTTTTTTGGGCTTACATGGAGTTCTGGCCTTCCAGTTCGCTGGTTAAGGGGTGCACTCCCTGTAGCCAGGTACCGAATGTTGCCGCAGATTGCAGAGTTCCCGATGCTTGGCCAACTTCGGTCTTGTTTTGGACGGGTTTTGAGCATCTCAGCATTGCATCTCTTAAAACTTGGGACACATATTTCCAGCAGTTGATGGTCTACTTTCAGAAGGTGAAGGAGGTGAATTTAAGGGGCTGCCCCTTGAAAAGATGAACCTTTGGGGGTTTAGTGATTCTAGCTAATGCTTGATTGAGTCATATCCTTCTAGTGCCAACAAGCCTGGCTTAGTGTGTAAAATTCATGGGGCGACCATCTGGTCTCCTCGCAGTGGATGTCCAACATATTGTCTGCGTCCTTTTGCTTTGTCAATCATTCCGGTTGCACAGAAGCACGAACATGGGGAACAACATACACAATGTGGGAGCGTCCAGGCCAACATGTTTCACTACCATCTTCCCGGCAACCTCCATGCCATGCTTTTGCACAGATATGATCCGAGGTTTATTTACTGTGTATTGGATGTATTCCTCTGCAGAGTGATGCACATTGACCCCAATTGAATGATTGCTTAATTACTGCCATGATTTCTGCTTGGATGTGCTAAATCATGTCCAGACTGATTGATATCCAAAGAGCCAATGCCAAAGCAACAAACGTTGTTTGCTGCTGAAGCAGATTTGCAGTAGATGTTCAAATCTCGACCCTTGAGCACACTCATATGTCCAATTTCAATGGGATTCTGACCACTCAAATGGGCGCAAAAATTGATTAGATACTGCTACATGGCTAAGGAACGTCACGTTCTATGACAGTCAGGTGGTGAATGATGAACCTCGGCTCCGGTTGACCCTTTTTTCTTCAGTTCCCAGGTGATGCTACGTAATGGAAACCCAGGATGTACAAACCCTTGCCTTGTCAAGGGGGTGCCCATGTCAAGCAATGATCTGCGTTGATTTGTTAATTACTTTGGGGCTTATCTTTCCGAATTTCCTAATTGGCTATAATTCAAACCTTTTCTTGCTTGGTCCCGGAAGAAATTGCCGATTGAAGTCACATTGAAGTCGAATGGTAGCGGAATTGGTTGAAGGTGGAAGCATGCGGAAGGACCAATCAACCACTTGAACCATCACTGCTCTGTTGACGGTTGATCTGTTGAAATTATTTGGATGCCTACTTGATTGCAATGCTATTGGCCGCTGTTTGTTGGTTTCATGTCCACACATGGCAATTGGGAATCCCCAAGGATCCCCCGGGGGATTTTCCCATTGAAGCCTTCATTTAGAGGTGATTTTCTATTGCTATGTTTGATTACCCAAGGGTAAGTCCCAATTTCAGTTGGTTTTGGTTGAATCCTCATGTTGGGTTGAATTTCCATTGTTTTGGTGCATGTTTGTTGGTTCATTTCTCGTGATTAGATCCTCATGTTTGTTGATTGAGCCCACATTTCTTGAGGAAAAAACACGTTTTTCTTCACTTGAATTCCAATCTATGCCCTTCTTAGCTATGTACCATCCCCATGTTGCGGGTGAATTTCACTTCCTGCTGTCCTTTGTGCAGCTGATCTGGCAACAGAAGCAACATGGCTTGCCACGTGCTCAATGTCATCCACTTTCATGCAGACAAAATTTGTGCAACAACCTAGATCAGGCATTTACGCCAAGAATTCAGATATGAAACGGTACGTTTCAGGGACCAGATAGCTATTTTCAGTGATTAGTATCAATTTTGAATGATTTTGGATTTCATGGCCTCATGTGCCCATATATATATATATATTATATCCCCGTTCGAATTTCAACTACAGAATGGGAGGCCTTGTGCCCCGTTTCAAGGGCATTTCCGGGCTTAAATTAAGAAGAAAAAATGGGGATGGGCCAGGCATTTTGTCCCCACAGCTTGGGAATTGCATTTTATAAGTTGTTAACGTTTCGGTAGTTGAAAGACCTTTAAAAATCGAAAGTCATTTTGTAGCAAGAGAATTTGCCCATCGGAAGACAACATGTAAAAACCCAATCTCATTTTGTAGCAAGGGAAGTTGCCCTTCGGATGTGTTCCCTTCAAGTAACCTGATGATAAAAACATATAAAAACCAATCTTCATTTTGCAGTGGTGGAGTGTCCCCTTCAAGTAACTTGATGATAAAAACCAATCTTCACTTTGTAGTGGTGGAATTTCCCCTTCAAGTAACCTCATGATAAAAACCAATCTTCATTTTGTAGCAGTATCAAGTTGTCATTTTCCGCAATCCTCTGGAGGTTGGGAACCATCATTTTATAATGGCTGAGGTTAGGAATTTTGAGACTTTGGTACAAACTGAGGTCTCGACCCCATAGGTGAAATTCAAACCGGGATTTATATATATATATATATATAGGCACATACATGTATGTATGTATGTATGTATGTATATATGTATGTATGTAATGTAATGTAATGTAATGTAATGTAATGCAATGTAATGTAATGTAATGTAATGTATGTATGTATGTATGTATGTGTGTGTGATCCAATCGATCTAAATTGTTCTGTAGATATCAGTGAGTTTGACTTCAATTTTCAGGGCCTGAAAATGGGATGCCAAAAACATCTAATAGTTAACAACAATTTCCCATTAAAAATGCAACTTTGGCTAGTCAATCCCCCGTTTTCAGACACACTAAAATATCATATCAAGTTGGTTAGTTACATCCAAAACCCCCACAGAAATCCCATTTAAATCCCATTAAGACCTTGAAAGCCGATTCAGCAACTAGTTGAGAATTTGGATTTAGTTTTTTATTTCAAAAAAAAAGGATTCCACCAGCCAAATGGTAATTTATCATGGGATTTTACGACCGGATTTCTCGTCTTCCATCATTCCCATGGATGTCCTGAGGACACTGTGAAGATCATGGATGCAAAGATCGAGGACCTCAACAATTGGGATATAGCCAGAATTGTCATTTGACCAACTTTTTTCATGAATTTTACAACCCAATTCATAGCTAAGTAATTATTTCAACAGCAAGAAAGAAGGAACCAACCAAGAAACAGGGGATTGAAATGCTTGGTGAATGGCTTCAGTCCACTTTGCTACAGGACTATATCGACGCCCCTGATCAGAAGTGGAACTTCCAAACGCCCATGCGTCAGGGGCCAAAGCGGAGCTTTGCTAAGTTTGTGCCATTTGCAATGATTTCACACATAGTTACTGAGATACACGAACATAGTAATTACATAAACATAATGCATACATACATACATACATACATTACATTACAGTACAGTACATTACGTTAAATACATACATACATACATACATACATACATTGCATTACATTGCATTACATTGCATTACATTGCATTACATTGCATTACATTGCATTACATTGCATTACATTGCATTACATTGCATTACATTGCATTACATTGCATTACATTACATTGCATTACATTGCATTACATTGCATTACATTGCATTACATTGCATTACATTGCATTCCATTGCATTCCATTGCATTCCATTGCATTCCATTGCATTGCATTGCATTGCATTGCATTCATTACATTACATTACATTACATTGCATTACATTACATTACATACATACATACATACATAATCATTCATACATACATACATACAGACAGACAGACAGACATACAGACATACATACAGACATACATACATACATACCCATACATACCCATACATACCCAACCATACCCAACCATACCCAACCATACCCAACCATACCATACCATACCACACCACACCACACCACACCATACCATACCATACCATACATACACACACACGGTAACGACATTTAAATATGTGGAGGGCGGGCCAGACCGCGAGGCCCAGGAGGTAGTATAAAATGCCAGTTCGTATATTTAAATGTAGTTACAATATGTTTAAATGAATTGGATTCCGTATGTTTAAATGGCCAGGCGGTCCAAGGAAAACTTTCCCAGAGGTAGTCTAAAATATGCTCGTATATTTTAAAATCCGTATGTTTAAAATTATTTAAATGTAGTGTCCGTATATATATATATGTATAGAGTAACCCCCAAAAGAATGAGCAATATATCATCACTATTTTAGTAGAGCTCTACTCTTCTATTTTTGGGGATGTATATGTATATTATATATACATACAGTTTACACACACATATATATATATATTCACAACTGCATGCGCATGTATGTGAAAAGTGTACGATCGGTCATGAAACGTTGGACCCCAATCATTCAATGTGTATAGAACAGAGTTTTCGCATTTTCGGAGGTGATCAACTGATGATTTGAGTTCTGCAAAGTGGACCCAGTGGCGAGGCTTGTATGACACAGGAAACGGGGACTATGAGGAAATCGACAAGGCCAACATGGCCCGGTCGAACCGGCACGAAGCGGACTTGGTGGCTCGGTGGTGACTTTTTTGGGGTGAAGTGAGGGGCAAATTGGTGGTTTGGAACATGTATTTTATTTTTTCCATATATTGGGAAGAATCATCCCAACTGACGAACTCATATTTTTCAGAGGGGTAGGTCAACCACCAACCAGATCGAAAAAATTGGGCTTATTCACCTTGTACTGATCAAATTGTGATCAAGTGTAGTGAGATCTACTGATTTTGAGGGAAACTAGAACGGAATTTCAGGTCGTAAATCGCAAATCCAATAATAAACCTCCAATTTAGGATGGTTTGTGCCACCCATTGACCCATTTATGGCAATATTAGGGATGGTTTATTCATGTTGAAACTGTGTGATGTTGAACTTTAAGAAGGTGGACCACTGGGAGGTGGCCTGGCCTAAACGCTCTGCAGATGTGTTTGTGAGTGAGTGAAGCTTACAGAAGCATACAATAATGATAATACAATAATTTTAGGAGAATGGTGCCAATCAAACCAGACAAAACAAAAATCCTGCAATCACTGCAATCTACTCTTTTTGGGGTAGGACCTGGCCGCAGTTCTTTAGCGCCCGTAGCAATCTTGGCTAAAACATGTTCAGCATCAGCAGTTTCAGCACAGATCCAGCATGATCCAAATCCCACATGGAGCGCAGCACGTGAATCGAACTGCACCACTTGCCACCCGCGAGCCATTGGAGACAGAGCCTTCGTCTCACAGGTCACCATGTGGAGCAGGGGTCCTTCATGGCGACTTTCTATACATATATTATATGTATATGTGTATGTATAATATATATTACACACACACACATATATATATACACACCCGATATACACTACATATTAATCAATATATTTATGTGTTTCTTAATTTACCGTGCCCCCGTTTGCATACATTCTGCGTCTATGTCACAGAAATGGGGAGACAGTTTTAGATACTTTATGTTTTCAGAAAGGGACCATGAGTCTGCTACACAAACCAAGCCCAGGTTTACCTCGATAAATGGCCCACAATCAGATGACTTCAAGCCACCAGGGCAGAAGATGCTCCCCAACTCTGGATATAGACACTTGAAAACTACCGCTACCGCTTGGCAGATGTTCAAGTAAGGCTTTGCCCGAAGAAACTGTTACCCAAGCTGCTATAGTTCAGAGGTCACTATTCTGCTGTTCTGTGAAGAGGTTGGAACGCCTTTCTGTGAACAAACTGGTGGGATGGGTTGAGTGGTCAATTGTGTAATTGTTGTACCCCATTCCACCTGATGAATCCTATGGCTAACCAGATACGATTCGTGGGGTGATAGATCCTCCAAGCAGCCAATGATTTCCCCGGGAGGCCCCATGAAGAAAAACAGCAAAGTCTCTGCACCGGCTGCAGCCATGATGTCTCAGCAGGCGGGCTGGCACACTGGAGGTTTCCCCCTGGCAAGTCACTTACCCTTTGGGTAATCAAATGTGCCAATGGGAAATCCTAGTTTTAAAATGTTTTAAACATGTTTTCATGAGGTTTTAATGGGAAACCATGGGAAAACCATCTATAAGTGGTGGTTTTCCATTGCCACAATAGTGATTACGGTACCGGGTAAGTCCCGTGGATTTTTAGCCACACGGGACTTGATCAGAAATGGGATGATGCAAGTTTCAGGTGTGTGGATAGATCGGATAGGTGGATCGGAAGTCGTGAATCACAAAGCAAAACTTAAATATGATTATAGCTCATTTGCGATGGCCAATGTTGAGACAGAGAGAGAGACAGAGAGATGTACATATATATATATATATGTATACATATTGTAATTTACCTATAGGTATATATAGAATCTATCGCATTAGATGCACATGAATTTACATACATATGCCTGTATATAGGATCTATGTCTACCAAATGTAGGCAATGTGCCTATAGATAAATCAAACAATATATTCTAAAAAGAGAATGTATTCCATGTTTTTCATTGCGTTTGTAATGTACCCCATGGTAGATGATAGAGAGATAAAAAATAGATAGATAGATAGTTGAAATATACCGACCCCTGAGCCCCACTATGTATAGCATAGGTAGTAGGTCCAGTGTAGGTAGTAATGCCGTAGCTATGAGTCCGACATTCCCAAAATAGTTACTCCGAATACCTTGTGTACAGTAGTAGCACCACATGCCTAGATGCGTTAGGTATGTAGGTAGTCATAGTTAGAGTAAGAGCCCCTTAACCCAACAACAACCGGGTCTTAGGGTTGCTGCTTGCGATGCTGTGGCTCAAGTGCACAAAATAGTGTGTGCTTGCATGTTGTGTTGCAGGGTTTGCCGGACTAGTTTCCCCTTTTCTTTTGGGTGGCTGGTTCGACCCCCTGTTTGTCTGGTTATCAGCCGTAAGGCTTGTTTTCTTGGTTGTTTTGCCTTTTGGGGTTTCTTTTCCTACCACAACTGGTTTAGGCCCCTGGTTTCGCATCGCTCACTGTCTTTCACTCTTGCATGCCTACAGAAGGGTCGGACGAAGTCGCTGACGATTACGTCGCGACGGAAACACCAGCGGACGGATCCGAAGCGGCTGGTGAAGCAGAAGGTGTTGAAGAGAATCTTCCACCGACTGTTGACCCGGTAGCGGAGGAGCCCAGAAGCTGGGCCGATCTTTCTGAGGGGTCCGCTGCGCCCGTGCCTTCTGGAGAACTTGAACTGACCCAGGTCAAACAAGAGGTTCAAGAGGCCGAGTCGCTCAACGCGGTCCTTTCTGCAATTGGTGTTCCGGAGGTGGTCGCTGACGAGCCCGTCGCGACAGAGGGTGATTTTGAGCAGTCAACTTCAGATCAAACATTTTTGGAAGCTCCTCCAGACGCGGACAATCCGGCAGAAGCAGCTTTCACGGACCTTGATCAAGCTAAGGAAGAAGACTTTCAATCTGATCCTCAACCATCACCTTCAGAGCACGTAGACGCCGAGGTTGAAGAAGCCGAACAGCAGGTTGAGACAGCCGATCTTTTGGGTTTAGGCAACGAGGCGGGTCCAGTAGGAGAAGCATCCGTTGCATCCGAACCATCTGCATCCGTGCCTGAGCCTGCGGTCGCTGACACATCCGGTGTCGCGACAGAAGCCAACACTAGTTGCCCCGATCAAATAGTCCCACCACCAACTAGCCCTAATCTTGCTGACCCAGGTGCCGATCCTATCCAAGTAGGACATTCCCCCGCTAGTTCATCAACAGCCCATCGACCAAGGGTTCGATCCAGCAGGGGTGGTGCCACAACCAGGTGGCAAGAAGCAAAGCGAGCTTGGTGGAACGACTTCGAGGCATACCAAAATTGGCTTTACCATAACTCCGGAGGGGATATCGTAGGTGGCTTTTGGTTAAGAAAGATTCCTTACGAACAAGCCGACGAAAGCATTCGCTGGTTGATAGCTCTTCATTCAAGACTTGTTGAGGAGTTCCCAACATCACAGTGTTTAGCTTTAGCCTACCAGATCCTCATCCCTTACAAAGAGTGGGCTCACATCCACGGTTTGGACAGGCGCAGAGGTACTTCACACGCCGAACAAGTGATAAACTCTGGTGATCTACCCCCAAAAAGGATCATTAACCAACGTATCTTAGGGGCAGAGCACCCGCGCCCAGAAGAGTGGGATAGGTATTATAGATACATAGGCCCACAGCAGCAACCCCGTCCGAAAGCGGTAAGGCCTGCTGCCGCAACACCCGTTGCTGGCGCGGCAAGTGGAGGCACAGATCCGACTCCGGTCCAGCAAGGACCCAAAGAGCCTGGGCACCCACCGCCGAACTGGCAACCTTCTTTGAGAAGGCCACCTGAGCCAGCAGTGCCACCGCGTCCAAGGGTTACTGTCTCTGTCCATCCAGTCCCACAAGCCCCAAAGTCAGATTCTCAAGGGGTCGCTGCCTTTGGGCGCGACGTAGCACCAGTCCCAGTTGCTAGCCCTGCTAAGCCACCAGCTAAAGCTAGGCCTAAAGCTCCTGATTCTAGTGCCACAACCCTTGCAGATAGAATTCAAAGTTTGCCACCTCCACCTAATAACATTCCCCCTAGTCCGCCCGCTCATAAACAACCACCCTTACCACCACCACCATCTCATCCGCCGCCAACTGCACAGGAGCTCGCTGCCCGCAGTTCCCAACCAGCAGAGGCGCGAGAAGAGACTGCTCCAGGGGATCCCAACGATCCGCCGCCTGAAGAGGAGCAGTGGGTGGAGGAAGAGGAGGAAGAGGAAGTTTTTGAGGAGGACCAGGTAGTTGAAGTTGAGGTTGAGGCTGAAGCAGAACCCGAATTCCCTGACTTTACCACAACTGAACACGGCCGTGAGGTTTCCACGCGCCGTCGTAGGCCTAAAAGAACTAGGTCCAATCCGCCATTGCCTGTCAATCTAGTCCCAAGGGAAACCCGTGAACGAATTGAACTTAATCAAGAACTTTATAGAGCCCGTGCCATAACCGGTGTTTCTAGAAGACCTCTTGCTTTAAGACCCCAAGTACACGGTTACCCCGAAATTAGAATTGACTCCGCTGGCACCTGGGCTAGGGTCGCTGATCCTCCGATCGCGTACGCGCCGCAGACTTTGCCGTTTATTGTGCCTCACGCCGTGGCACCAGAGCTTGGGGTCAACCCACACGAGCTTCCCGACTCGTTGTGGCGTGATCCTGCACTTAGATCCCATCGGACTGTTCTTGGTTCAAGTAATTTAGACCCCAATAGTGTCTATAATATTTCCACCAATAACCCCGATACCGAATCTGAGGGCTCTGAAACAGCTGAGACTCGAACCGCCAGGTTTGTTTCATCAGGTCAGGCATTTGTCGGCCAGCAAGAACCGTTCGACGCTGGCTTCGCTGAGCGCACCCCTGCCCGTCCAATTGAGTCTCCACCAAAGAGACAACGCCCTAACATAAGAACCTCTAAAAACAACGTGATAAGCCGGCACAGCCCAGAAAAGATCCAGTTTCTGCTGCATCAACACCACCTGCAGCCCCTAAAGTACCATCTTTGACTGTTCCCCCATTAAGCAGTTCTAGTAGTTCAGCTTATCCTCCCTGGAGGCAGTCTTTGCAAAGTGCTGGAACTGGGGTCGCTGACACAGCCCGTGTCGCGACAGAGACTGCATCAGAGCCCGCCGGCTCTCCTGTTGCGCGATCCAGATCAAGAGCACCCTCAGCCGAAACTGCGCCCGCAGTTGCTGCCAGAACATCAAGGGGAAGGGAAGTACCAATTTCTAATAAGATTTCATCTAAGTCTCGCAAAAGAGCTAGTTCCGTTCCTGTGCCAATCCGTGCAAAGGGGGCTGCTGTCCCCGACACGCCCCAAAGGCCAGAACCCTTACCACCAGCTCCAGAGAAAAAGAAGAATCTGCCTTGGAAACATCCACCTGTGCATATTGCACCTGCGGCACCTGCTGCACCTGCTGCACCTGTGGTAATTCCCCCAAGACCTAATAGGCCTGTTCCCCCTAATCCAGCTAATCTCAAGCCCGTAAAACCTCCTCCGCCAGGAATCGAGAGGGCAAGACCTGCTGGCCAACCGTCCCGAGATCCACCTCCACTTGATCCCGAAGGACAACAGCAACAGCAAGAGGCACCAAGCTCAGGATCCGGCCTTGCACCCCACGTCCGTGGGCGGCCGTTACCTGATCCAACACCAGATCGGCCAGAGGGGGTCGCTGGCTCTGTGCCGCGACATTACCAGCACCAACCCAACTTAGTCTCTAAGGTAGTCCACGTTAATACATCCAACATAGTTGTTTGTATCGACTGGCACGATACCATTGACCAAGCTCTCAACCCCATTGGTGAATTGTCTTCCCATCTAGTTGAAAAGCTTCGTACATTGACTAGGATTGCTGGTAATCAGATCGAGTTCCACATTGTGTCATACGCCGGCCAATCTAAGATTGAGAGCACCCGAGCCGGTGCTGAGCACGTGATTAGCCAATTGATCGCTGAAGGTTTGCCGTTTAGAGAATTGCACCTGGCACGCTATCCTTGCGGAAGGCAGGGCAAATCATCTATCATCTCCGCACTCCAAGCACATTGTCTCATCGACGACCGATCTGACATTATAAACGAGTGCAAGCAACTCGGCATTAAAACCATCCGGTCAGAGGGGCGTTCTGACAGGGAACTCTGCTGGATTGCAGAGGTAGAGGACTGGATCCGACACGAGGGCATCAGCTATATCCTGCACGCCCGTCGTCCAGTTCCTCTTGCGGGCAATCAGTTTTACCCCAACTTTGGGGGCCAGGACGATCGCACACTTTGGTAGGCCCTGGCACAAGTCCAGCGGCTCTACAGCATCCGATAGGCTTTCAACGCCGAGGTAGCTGAGCTTGCTCGCTACGTCCGTCGGTCTGTCCTTGTCGTTTGCCAAGTGTCCATTGTCCAATTGCCTTTTGCCTTTTTGTTTTAGTTCAGTGTTGTTTTGCGGTCAGAGCTAGGGTCATTACCGCTAGCGAAGCCGTATCGCATCCGAACTTCAACCCAATTTGAATTAATTTCAATTGCACTTTATTATCTTAATATCCAACTTGCGAAGACACTGTTGGTTGAGGTAGTATTGTGCTGCATTGGTCTTTTGTCCCATCACTGCAAACTTTTGCTTGGGACGCTGAGCAAAGCTCGCGTTGGATCACATCGTTGCAGTTGAGCGCAAAAGTTCAGCCGAGTTTGGGTCAAGATGTCAGGTATTTCTCCCCCTTCTGATCCTAGTTCATCTAACAGTAGGTCAAGGAGTAGTCCTGAAACTTCTAATCCAAATGCAACAAGGGTCCCGGCGGTTGTTACCTCCCTGGTTCCACGAAGAATCCAGTTGCCTTCAACTAGGGATGCCATGCGTGTTGATGAGTCATCTGATACTAGTGTGGAAGCATCTCAACAAAATAGATTTAGGCAAAGGGGTCCCCATGGTCCAAGCCCAAGCAATAGTCCTGATGATGATAATCCTGTAGACCTTAGTGCAACCCAAGCCACTTTCCTTGCGGGTGCTGCTGTAACCCAAGCGCACCATGCCGTCACTATCGCAGACCATGCTAGTAATGTTGCTATCCAATCCCAATTAGAAGCCTTCCAAGCTAGACAAGTCATCGCACAGCAGCAATCCGACTTTGGTCAGGTCGCTGCAGAAATGCGCGACGCAGCGACAAGGGCCATCTTGCACAACCAAGAGGAAGCCTACGCCGCTTTGGCTGAGAGGGACAGGGGTTCGGAGTTGTTTGAGCATAACCTCAACCAACAAGCCCAACAATTTGTTTTTGGGGCTAGGCAACAAGCTCAGCAGGAAGTCTTAGAGAGTCAAGCGGTTTTGCAACGGGAAGCCCAACAATTTGTGGAATCTAATGTTAGACCACTTCAACAACAAATCAATTTGGGTAACCAACAATTGGCCACTCGGGAAGTTGAAATAACTGAAAGGGATACTAGGATTGCTTTCCTTGAGCAACAGCTGGCAGAAGCCAGACGCCAAAACAACTTGGCTGTAGCATCCCCGGTTCCAGTTTCCCCCATTTCAGGTTCTGCCCTCATGGACTATCTTGCGGATCTTCCCCAAGGAAATGTAGGTCAAAGGGTAATTCCTGAAGATGAGCAAACTATGGAAAACTTCAATTTATTTGAGGGTTATGTTCCAGCTCCAGCTCAAACACCAGATGTTCGTGCTAGGCCTTTTGGTTCCCCACAAAATACACCAGTTCCCCTGCAAGAGGTTGCAAATCCAATGGTTGTAGAGGCAACTACTTGGGCCACCCCCAGGGTTTCTGTTGGCCAATCATCCCATGAAGTAGCACCAAATGTTATTCCGACCATGCCTCAATCTTTTCACCCTCCGGGTGCCACACCCGTGACTGTTATGGCGAACCCCCAAACTGCGGAGTTGGCACTTGCCAACTTGTCCATGCCAGCAAATGCCATGGTACCTAGCGCTAATGTTGCAAGTGGTTCGAATCCAACAGAATCAGCTTTAGTCCAACAACTTTTAGCTGAAGTGAGTAGATTGACCAATGCATTGCAATCGCAACAACAGCAACTTCTACAGATGCAACAACAACCACAGCAGCTTACTGCCAATGCACCCCTGCCGATAGCACCTCCGTGCACGCCCCCAAAGGGCGCTGCTGCTAGCGCACCGGGCTTAGGTCCAACCAATGCTAGTGCTGCGGGCACTCCCTGTGCAAACTCTCGTTTTGGGTCCATAGGTCGTGCACCTCCACCGCAGCAGGTGTTGCCGCCAGGGTTGCCGCCACTTCCGTTGGCGCAACAGGGTTTAGTTGTTGACAATACCACATCTTATCACCATATTGGTTCTGCTAATAGATCAGTTGATTCAGGTAGCTCAGAGTCCTCCTCGGATTCTGGTGAGTTTCACTCAGTGCGTGCCCCATTAGTCCTTACTGAGTGTAGGATTTGTGGTGACCTCCATGAAGAGATCGAATGCCCGCATCTTACCATGAACCAACCCTATTTAGCCCCACAGCCACCTGCTGTTAACTACGCGGATGATGAAGAAGATACCATTAGGGTAAAATCCTTAGTTGACATGGTTTTTCCGAATCCACCAGAGAACGCAGGTCAAGCCCGTGGATATATCAATCAGGTGTTGATGTCAATAGGCAAACTCCAAAAGACCCCTGGTAATGAAGTTTACCAATGGGCCCAAGAGTGCCTAACCAATGATGAAGCTGTTCTTCAAGCCGATCCTAGGTACCCCCGCACTGATCGAGAGATCGCTTCTAGGCTCATAAAGACCTGTAAGCGCGGTAGGTTTGGTCTTGTTTTTCAGCAAATGGTAGAAGCAGAGCGCGCAGCTAGTGGTGCAATGCCTTGCGGGCGCGCGATGTTGCGTAAAATATTCAAACATTTTCAACTCGAGCGTGACCGCATCGGCATGCTTGGCGAGCGAAATCTGTTATCCCTTAGGGTCGCTGGTAACACGGTAGCTGACTTAGAGGCCTTTAGGGATAAGTATATTTACGTGATGTCTACCATTCCCCTAGAGGATTTACCGCGACAACAAACGCTGTTTAACCATCTCATCGACGAACTAGAACGCAATGCCGTGATCGCCCCAAAAGTTGTTAAAGCTAGGGAAGCCCGACTAGATAGCCATCGTCGCACCACTGACTGGTTATGGTCTAAGGTTGAACTTGCCATCCAACTTGATCAGCAGAAGCGTAATCGCGCCGAGTTTGATAAGCAGCTGAAGTTGAAGCCTGCTGCTGGCTATGCTGGCACGCAACAAACCCCCGATGACAAAATCGCTGGTGCCCCTGCACCAACCCCTAATCCCAAAGCTAAGGCCACGCCTAAGAGCCAGGGTTCAGGGGGGGGTAATCCTAATCCTCAACCAAAGAAAACCCCTAAGAAGGAGGACGTGAAGGCAGCTCCTGCCCCAAAAGCGAAGCCCAAGGCTAAGCCATCCGGTCCAAAGCCGCCTCCGCCCAACCGAAAGGGCAACACGACCCCGCGTGGGGAAGAAGCTAGGAAAGTAGCAAAAATGAGCGCTGCCGAAAAAGCCAAAACCCCTTGCATGTTCTATGCGTACAATGCATGCAAAGCTAAGTCGTGCGCGTTCCTCCACTCAGACACCAACAAATATAAGGGACCTCCTCCTAGAGCACTTGGTAAAAGCGGTAAAGCCCCTGCCAAAGCTGCTGCTAGTATGGCAACTGTCATAATCCCAGAGGTCGCTGCCGATGGCGCGACTAATAATCCTGACCCCATCAATGCCATGCCAATGAAAGCCTCCAAATCCATCCCTTGGCTTTGGGACACGGCCGCAGGTCGACACTTGATTGGACGCCAAGCCCTCACACCAGCCATGAAGGAGCACTTGCAGCAATCACCCAATCCTGTTGCTTTTGCTACCGGAGGGGGCAGCCAGCCTGGCCAAGAGTCACTAGCCTTTAATGGAAGTAAGATTCTTGAAGGTGAAGAGGTCTATGTCCTTAAAGAATGTCCTCCCGCACAAAGCATTGGTAAAACTGTCATAGATAAGGGTTACATGTTTGTCTGGGATCCTAGAGAGAATGTCCCCTACTTGATAGCTCCCGAAAATATCAACAGGTGTAGGATGAAAGTTCACCGGAACGCTAGAATCTGTGCATCTAGGGTAGTCGAATATGTTCCCCAGTATGATGAAGAGTTGACCCCACGTCATTTTGTGCCCAGCGAGCACCTTGCTCCTGTCTCAACTGCCGTGCCAGCTCCACCTGTGGAATCCGATGCTCCCGCTGATGATGAAGAAGATCCTAATGACCCCGGCTATGCTCCTAGCTTTGCCGGTAGTGACCTTCCTAGTCCCTCAGAATTAGATGAAGTTCTAGATCCCGAGCCTGTTGAGGACGTTGCTGGGCCCCCTAGCGCGTCGGAGCCTAAACACCCAATGGATGATAAGCTTTTGGTAGAGCTAGCTGATGGTGAGCCGCCTAAGGATGAAGTTCTAAAGCAGCAAGCCACTAGCCCTGAACATTTGCGCACCCATTTTCCCAAAAATCCCTACTGTCCTTTGTGCCACATAGCAAAAGATACCGCCATGAGGGTTTCACATGTCAAAGATGGCAAAGCCGATGATTTTGTTGATCCCCCAAAGCAGCCGCTGGAACAGCTTGCTACTGATGACGTTATCTCAGCTAAAGGGTCTGAACACTTGGGTGTAGGTATAGGGGGAATAAGGTCGCATCATGTCATCCGCGATGCGTACTCTGGTGCGCGTGTTGCATACCCATTGTCTAAACGTACTGCTGACGCGCATGCTCGCAACTTTAGGCATTTCTTAGGATTGCGTGGATCAGAGCTCACCACCCGAACGTTCATCAAAATGGACGAAGCAGGCGAGCTTGAGCAGGCGGCACATGCCGTAGGCATGGTTCCAGAAACCTCATTGCCGAACAGATGGCCCCACAACGCCATCCTCGAGAGAGATGTTCGAGAGGAAAAGGAATGTTGTCGCACTATTCACCTCCAATCTGGTCTTCCCTATGAGTATCACACATATAGCTATCCATATGCTTGCCTCTCAATGTCATTCGACAAGCCTTCAATAGCTGACCCCGACAAAACCCAGTGGGAGTCGCTTACTAGGAATAAGTTTGATGGCATGAGGTTATGTTTTGGTCAGTTAGTGTATTCCCGTAGGAAGTCACCCACCAAAAGGACTTTGGAGCCCAACATGTCACCTGGTCTATTTTTGGGTTGGAGGATTGATCCCGGTTTCCGATATAGAAATATCTTAAGGGTGTTAGATTACCAAGAGTATCGCACTAGAGGTGGGAATTCAGCCGTTGATGTTCCAGAAGCAGAAATCTTTGTCCCTGAAGGTGATCCTGTTTTTCCAGTAGGTTTTTCACGCCACCAAGCTCTCATCAGGGGGGATAACCCAGATGACCTTAAGTTGCCTGAATATGCCTTAAAGGATGTCCCCTTTCCCAAGGAGGGCGGAATAGCCTCACCCTCTACACCTGGTCTCAAAAGTCGTTCTGTTTATATAACCGTAGACCGTATCCTTAAGTGGAAAGAGACCCCTGGTCGCAAAGGCTGCACTGGCCATTCACGTGCGCACACTGAAGAGTGTAGAGCCCGCTTCTCAATGTTGGTTGAAAAAGAAAAAGAAGCTGAAAAAGAAAAGAAAGCTCCACCACCCGAAAGTGAAACTGAAGCAGAAGACAAAGATGATGAAGCTCATGGCATCATCTTCCAGGGTAAGGACTTGCCTGACCTTTCCGTAGAAGATATACCATCACACCTTTCCGCTGAAGACACAGCAATGGTTGAGGAAATCTTCATAAGAGGTGAGCTACCAGGGTCATCCGAACCCAGCGCTCCAGCCGAGCCTGCTGTTTCTGTTTCTGGTGTAGCTATTCTTCCCCAAGTTGCCAATCGATGTTCCGACCTATGTCAAAAGTCGCTGCCTGTTTTTGGTTGCCCCGCTGTAGGTAAGCCAACTAACCGCGATAATCGTAGGAGCCGGAAAGCTGCCAAGAAAGCTTCCAGACCCAATGCCAAGTCAACCATGTTTGAATTTGCTTGTTCTGAGGACTCCCAGATGGGTTTTACTCACCAAGAATATGGCATTAATCATGTTAGACTTTGTAAGGATAGGATAGACCTGGGAGATGAGTCACAATGTGAGCAACTAGACTATCAGATAGATGAAGCCGCTAAGGTTGCACCTCCACATATGTGGGCCTCTATCCCTTGCACATCCGGATCCCCTTGGCAGTACATCAATAGGAAGAGGGGTGGTGCCGCATTCATTAGGAAGCTTGCCCACCAGGTCAAAGAGTCCAAACGGTTGTTTAAGAGTTTTTCCAAACGCGCTGAAAGGGTTCTCAATCATGGTGGTACTGTAACGTTTGAATGGCCAAGACCTTGCTCTGGCTGGAAAAGGCCTGACGTTGTAGCATTCTTTGAGAAGCATCCCCAGTTTATGACCGTTGGTTTCGAAGGGTGTACCGTAGGTCTAACCGACAGAAATGGTTATCCCATCAAAAAGCCATGGAAACTCAAGACCACTTCTCCCCGAATTGTAGAGGCGTTTCAAGACATGCGGTGCCGATGCCAGCAACCTCATTCCAGATGTGAGGGAGCTGAGACCACTCGCTCCGCAATGTATCCGCCCCAAATGACTAGTTTAATTGCGCAAGCTTTGTATCCCTCGAAATGTGCCCAGCAGTCCGTTCCTGCTATGCCTTGCCGACCGGCAAACAGCGAGCCTCAACCCCATAGGGAAATTGAGCAGCACCTTAGGCACGTATCCCCATTAGCTGGTTTTGAAGATTTAGCCCTAGCTGTTGAATCAGACCCCACTGCTAATAGGTTGGTTACAGAACTTCTTGACCATGAACAATTGATCGCCCAAGCCTTCCACCTGGAAGACCCTAAGGCGCCAACGCCTGAGATCAAAGCAATGGTCACTAAGCTCTTGTCCCGTGCAGAGATGTTGTCCAATCCCAAGGCCCTCGAGGCAATCCGCGCCGAAGCCGATGGTTTGGTTAAGGCTGGTACTTGGGACCTTAGCTCGGTCCGCGAGAAGGAAGATGTACGCAAAGAAGCTAAGGCTTCGGGTGTGTCAGTGCACTTTGGTCAGCTCATGACCATCGCGTCCATTAAATTCTACGAGCTTGCAGACCACCTTCACAAAATGAAGGGGCGCATTGTGTACAGAGGAGACTGCGCAAAGGACGAACATGGTGCAGCCGCGGTTTACCAAGAACTCGGCGCAAACCCCACCTCCGTCCAAGGGCTAAACGCCTGCTTGGCGTACGGGTCGCTGCCGGGTAACCGCGCGACGGCTGCAGATGCAGTCAAAGCATACGTCCAAGCACTGTTATCTTCCAAATACAAAACCTGGATTGAGCTTCCCGCGGAGCTCCGCCCTAAGTATTGGAAACAACAGTTTGTTAAGCCCGTAGTCCTCTTAATTAAAGCCTTATACGGTCATCCTGATGCCGGAGGCCTGTGGGAACAACACTTGAAAGTCATCATCAAGAACCTTGGTGGACAGGAAGTTCCAGAATACCCAGGAAACTTTTTCTTCCCAGATACAAAGTTACTTCTGTCAACTTATGTAGACGATTTAACTCTAGCTGGCCCCGCTGACCAGCATGATGCATTCTGGAGTAAGTTAACTTCTGTGGTAGACATTGAACCCCCAGAGCCCATCTATAGGATTCTTGGACGCAACCATGTTGTTACCCCACTATCCAAGACCGAAGGTCATGAAAAATGTGCAGCCTTCCAAGCCCAAGATGGCATGGTTTTTGATATGGCAGACTACGCTCAGCAGACCGTAGATTTGTATAAATCAATAACTGGTGTCACCAAACTCAAGCATGCAGCCACGCCATTTCCACCTGAGGGATCCATCACCATTGAAGATGATGAAACTAAAGGGGAACTAGCTCCAAATGCATGTAAGATTTTGATGAAAGCCCTTTGGTTAGGTAGACTTGCACGTCCCGATATCATCAAGCCTATCAATGATCTGGCCACAAAGGTCCAGTCGTGGTCTAGGGGGGATGATAAGAAGGTCCTAAGATTAATCCAGTACATAGCCTCAACCCCACACTATAGGTTAGTAGGTACCATTCAGGACAAACCTGAAGACCTAGAGCTCAGACTGTTTGTCGATGCCGACTTCGCCGGCGACAGATCAACTGCACGCTCAACCTCTGGTGGCTTTTTGGTTTTAACTGGCCCTAGTTCCTTCTTCCCACTTGCATGGATTAGCAAGCGCCAAACATCCACTTCTAGATCGACCACGGAAAGCGAGGTCGTTAGTTTAGCCCATTCGCTTTATCAAGAAGGCTTGCCTGCCTTACAGTTATGGGAGCTGTTGCTTGCACGCTCCGTAACCCTTAAGGTCCACGAAGATAATCAAGCAACAATCCTAGTTGTGAAGAAAGGATATAGTCCCAAGCTTCGCCATATAACTAGAACGCACAAAGTCAATTTGTCTTGCCTGTCTGAAATCTTCAGAGATGACTCTGCCGAGATAGAGTACACCCACACCGATGATCAGGCGGCAGACATATTCACTAAGGCATTGCCTCCACACAAATGGGCAGCAGCACTAATCCTTCTAGGAATCCGTACTGACCTTCCCTTAGACCTTAAATCCAAAGCATAGGTCGCTGTGAACGTCCGTTCACGCGACAGTAGATGCCTAGGATACTGCCAATGCGCAGTACGTGTGGAACAGGCGAGGGGGGAGTTGAAATATACCGACCCCTGAGCCCCACTATGTATAGCATAGGTAGTAGGTCCAGTGTAGGTAGTAATGCCGTAGCTATGAGTCCGACATTCCCAAAATAGTTACTCCGAATACCTTGTGTACAGTAGTAGCACCACATGCCTAGATGCGTTAGGTATGTAGGTAGTCATAGTTAGAGTAAGAGCCCCTTAACCCAACAACAACCGGGTCTTAGGGTTGCCGCTTGCGATGCTGTGGCTCAAGTGCACAAAATAGTGTGTGCTTGCATGTTGTGTTGCAGGGTTTGCCGGACTAGTTTCCCCTTTTCTTTTGGGTGGCTGGTTCGACCCCCTGTTTGTCTTAGATAGATAGATAGATAGATAGATGCTATTATTATAGATGCTATTATTATAGATGCTATTATTATAGACGCTATTATTATAGATGATATTATTATAGATGCTGTTATTATAGATGCTATGATTATAGGTTGTTTTGATTTATTTTGAGATACCCCATGATTGGGCATTACCATACATTAGCCCTATAAATCAACCATGATTGGGGAACATCAACCATATATACTCCATATTTACCCCATATAGTCTATATACGTACACCCCATGGACAGATAGATACTATAGATAGATACTCTTAGATAGATCGATTATTAGCCATTGTCAAGATTGGGGTACTGGCCCACGAAGTCCAACCCAATGTCCAAAGTGCGCCTCCAGCGCGGCAACGCTTTTGCGAGAAGCGTCGCTGGTCGTCAGCCAGCTGTATGGCTCAGAGCACCCACCACTGTGATATGAAACAGCGGCAGGTATGACATGACATGTTTGTAAAGACCCCTGGTGCACAAGTTGCAGCTGCAAACTTCACACGGGGGAAAAGGTACAAAAGAAAAAAGAGAGCTCCTTTGGCTTCTCTGGAAAATGGCGTTCAACCGCCAGCACTGCTCGAAGAACCAAGTGCACCCAGCGCACGCTGTCGTGCTTCTTCATCCAGTATCGCTGACGCTTCAGCCAAGACCTCAGGGTCCTCATCGCTGTAGCCATTTGCCATGAAGGCGTCCATGTCCTGGGCCAACGTTCGCTGGTTCAGGTCGTGAATGTAGGGCGTCACATAGTATGACGCGCAGTTGTCGCACGCATACCTTTTTATCACTTGGCTGTTGTGAAGCTGATAGCATTGATCATCCAAGTGCCAGACACGTCCTCGAGGAGCATGGTACGTAGGCCTTCCAACTGTGCACCGATTGTGCGCATGGTTGTGGGCTTCTGAACGTGCACGTCCAATCACGTCCTTGGCCTCGATGAAGAGTGCCCTCAATCTTCCTATTTGGCGTATGTAGCCCATCTTTTGACTGTGCATGCGCGCGCACTGTTGGTCTTTCTGCCAGAAGCTATCTTCCAAACATCGAAGCTGTTGCTGCAAGCGCTTGACCTCACGGTCGGCCAAAATGGGTCCACCAGGTAAGCTCTGGCATTGAACTTGTCTCACAAGTTCTTCCACCTCGCGCTTCAGTGCCAGGTTTTCAATGGTCTTCTCTTCAAGGCGAGCTTCCAAACGGTCGCTTCGGATATGCCTCAACCTCAAAACGTGGTTGTGGCCAATCCACCATCCATGCATCCAACCCATGATGTAGGTGCCAGCCACGAAGATCAGCAACGCTAGGAGCACAGCTGTGTCCCAGACGTAGTCCCAGAAGTAGGACTTCTCCTCGGGAGTGATCTCAATGTGGGGGCACATCTCGGTTGAGATGGGATCGCCCAGAGGTTGAGCCATAGCACCAGGTGGCAGCCATAGGGCAAGCAGCGCAAGCTTGAGGGCAAAGCGCAGCAGTGCATGAAACATCCAAATCATCCAGCCATCAGCAAACTGGTCGTAGGGGACGAGGTCAACCTGCGTGTCCACAATCGGCACAAGGTTGTTGATGTTCACGTCATGGTCACGACGCAGCTCTGCTGGGGCTGTAACAGCCATGTCGTAGTCTTCCAGGATCTCGTCATAGGTGATGGCCTCATAGATGATTCGTTCATGGTGCTCAGCAAAGGTTTCGATGGGTGTTGTTTCATTGAGCTCAGTCTCTTCTGGAACAGTCTCCAAAGGTTTGGAGAACTCATCTCGGCTTGCGATTCTGTCTGCAAGCTTCTTCTTCTTGGCAGCGATGTAGTTGGGATCCCAGGACAGCTTGATGCGTCCATACCTCAGGCGGTCAGCAAGGAGCTGTCTGGTTGCCTCCTTGGTGAGAGAGTCGGCGTACTGCCGTTCGCTCGAAATCCATTTGAGCTTGCCGCCAAGAGCTTCAAGTCCTTCTCGAAGAACCTTGATCTCCAGCCCTGTCCTCTTGTCAGTGAGGCCACTGCTGAGGCTTTCACGGTGATAGCTGTCATACAGCGCTTTGGCATCCGTGATGAGCGTGGGCTCCAGAGGGCTTGGCTTGTTCAAGATGTTCGCCAATGGCTCGTTGGGCTCTAGGAGGTGCTGGTAGTAGCGGCAAACAAAGTCCATGTTGTCGCACGCTTGACTGGCTGATTGGGCTTCTGCTCCAAGACTGGATCTGGCCACCCTTGGCAGTTTGGATGAGCGCCAGTCAATCACATGGTACGGCCCTTCAACTCCATCAAACGTAGTTTTGGGAACCAGCATCATGAGGTATCCTCCTTGGGATGAGCCATCTCGTCTGATGCCAAATGCAGCATCCACCATCGTCACCAGACGGAGATCTTCAATGCCACATAGGTGTTCATAGCACAAGGAGACATCGGAGTTGAGCTTGGCGAACTTCAAGAGGCGGTTGGCATCTTGTATGGACTTCACAAGTCCGGCAGAGAGTTGTCCAGCAAGAAGAGATGTAGAGCATTGCAAATGCGGTTGGGACTGCACTGATGGCCACTGAAGTGATCCCAGTAGACCTCGAAGTTGAGTGGTCTCTGCAGGAGTCATGTAGTCCTCGGGACCTCGGCCACGATGCAGTGCAATTGGTTTGACCTTCTTGAGGTACTCGGAGTGGTTCAGCTTCCATCCACCGCTGGGGGTCTTCTGAAGAGAGGCTCCGCAGTACTCAAGTTCATCCTGGTCCTTCCACTCACGGAAGTTGAAGATGTTGCGAAGCTGCTTGACAACGTGCTGGTACACCAGCGATTCTTCAAGGCCACCTCCCAGCATGTCATCAACATGTATGCAAACCATGCCGACAATGCGCTCAGCGCCAAGGCATTTGGAGGGGTCCGTGGCAGCAATGTCAGGGAAGTCAGTTTCGCAAATCAAGAAGGCACAGGGATCCAGGATGTGAGGTCGTAGTCCAATAGAAGTCAAACGTCGTGTGGCTTCCAGGAACCATCGCCTTGGGGCGTCAATCTGCCCATAGCAAGGTTTGCGCAGCAGCATGCGTGTAGAATCATCAGCGCCAAGGATGGTCAGCACTTCGCGTGGCAACTTCACCCAGAGTTGTCGTTCTTGAGGAAGTCCTTGTAGAAAGGCTGTGGCCACATCGGCTGTCCATCCGCACCACTTCAAGATGGCGGACAAGGAAAGGAACATGGATCGTGACAATCGGCTGGTTGTTGGTGCCGTTGTCTCAACCTTTCCTTCAAGAGCGTCCTGGTCGTTGTACCCTCGGACCACAAGTCGAGCTTTGGCTCGTGGACTTCCGTCCGGGTTCTTGCTCCATTTGAGCAGCATTCTTGAAGTAAGAGTTCGTTGTGGATCCGTGTCTTTGACATGGGCAACCTCCCAGACTCCATTCTCAAAGAAGCTCTTGAGTTCCTTGATCTTGGCCTGCATGAACTGCTCACGTTCCATCATAGTCAGGCCTCGCTCACTGAGCTCTGAAGTGGGCTTCTTCTTGATGATTGCATGCTTGGCGTGTCGTGCCACTTTCTTTGCAGGGGCTGTAGAAAACATGGCAAGCTCCTTCCTGGTTGCTCCATTGATCTGGTAGATCGTCATGCCCGTCCAAGAAGACTTGGAAGCAGGAACCACAGCATCATAACGGTCAGTGGTGATCTGCCTGATGCCATTGGGAAGTCGCATCAGAGTAACCCGTACAGGGTCCAGCTGCTTCAGCTCCATAGGGCAATCCTTGGTCTTGGTGATGTCGTGAGGTCGATGCCGAGGTTGTAGATGGTGTCTGATGAGGCATCCAGCGCGGATCTCCCAATAGTCATGGTAGTTCTTGGTGTCAAGCTGGAAGTAACCTTCTTCATCGACACTCCAACCAGTTGGCAAGGAGTCACCACCAATGTCAGAGACCGTGAAGGCTTGGCCAATGAGCTCAGAAGCAGGGTCACGTTGACCTGGGTGTTGTTCACCTTCGGGTGGATCCTGATCATATGGAGCATGTCTTTGGGCAGCTCGACGTCGCATCGGTCCAAATGGGCCAAACTGCATGGTTTCTTGTCGATCCATTTGTCGTCGACGCTGCAGGAAGTCAGGAGCTGTTGTAGGCTCGTAGAGGTGCATGTCCGTGGAAGTCACAGTAGGAGGTTGTACTGAAAGAGGATCTGCAGAATTCATCGGTGTGTTTGGGGCTGTTGCCATAATCGATGGTTCTCGGCTGGGCTCAGGCTCGTCGACATTGATCGGTGTAGGTGGTTGTGGAACTGGATCAGGAGCCAGTAGAGCAGGATCAGCTGGTGCAGGTAGAACAGGAGGTCGTGCTTGGCCAGGGAACTCAGGGTGTTCCGCAGGAGTGTTCGCTGGAGAAGTTGGTGCCAAGCTGGGCTCATAGAGCTCTTCATCCTGGTTCTGCTGTTGTTCTCGGTCCAGCTGTTGCTGCATCTGATCCATGGCTTCTTCAAAGGAAAGTTCATCCTGCGGGATCATGTCATAGGTGGTTCGCTGTCGTCGTGAAGGAGGTTGTAGATCATCTCCACCACCCTCATCATCATCTGGCTCTGAACCAGAAGCCATTTCATCGTCGTTGAGTTCATCAGGGTGGTGCCGCTTGTTGACCCTGTCAAGGTCCAAGAAGCGTGTCACGCCGCGAGAGCGAAGAGTCGCCACCTCTCGTCGAGCTTCCTGAGCATCAGCCAGTTGGGTGTCAGCTGCAGTGAAGTCAGCGCGCACATGGTGCGGCGAGCATCTGATGAGCTGGGTCTTGTAGGAGAGCCAGTAGAGCTCGGGCCTGTCGTCTTTGGAGTGCTCGACCATCACAATCCGTGCAGGGCCATGCCAACGGATCTTGACCAGCTTGTCCTGGCGTTGGTCTCTCCAGAAGAAACACTTCTGGCCAATCTGCAGGGGCAAGTCAGCTCCCTGATATTGGCGCAGCAGGGCCCGTCTGAGCTTGGCGTCCAAGTCAGCTGAGATCAGCGCTTTCTTTGCTGCAGCTCGTTGTCGAAGTAGTTGTTCGAATTGGTCATGGTCTCCAAGCTGTGCAGGACTGAGTTCATCATGTGAAAGTCCACCAGGCAGGCGTGGGATCTTTCCAAGCAGCCACTGTGAAGGCGTGTAGCCAGCAACGCTCAAGGTGTCGTTGAGCTGGGGCACCACATAGGTCAGCGCTTTCCGGATGCCTTTGCTTCCGGAGACCTTCATGTCATCCATGTAGATCTCGATGGCTTTGCGCAAGGTGGTGTGCCGGCGCTCCACAAGTGACAAACGATGAGACTCAGCAGGTGCAACGATGTGCTCCACAGAGTGTTGGGTTGTCCAGGCATTCATCTCCTCACCAACCCATCCACGTCCTTCATCTGAGCACAAGCACTGAGGAAGTCCAAAGTGCCTGATCCAGGCTCGTTCAAGTCCATGAATCAGGTGTTCACCACGTTCTCCATGAAGCAACGTCGCCACGGTGTATTTCGTGGCCTGGTCGATGATGCTCAAAACGGGGAACTTCTTGGCACTGACGTTGCACTTGATCCACAGCACATCGGCCTGCAAACGTTCTCCAACCTCATGGGCTTGGTTTCGCAGTGTCGAAGGTGCCACCTGGTTGGGTCGCTTGTAGCGCAGGCATGCAGTGCATTGGAAGTGGCGAGCTGCCTCAATCACTTGATCGCTAGCTCCTCGGCTTTGAAGAAGTTCAACCAAAGCCTCAGGTTTGGGATGCCCAAGGTTCCTGTGCAGACGCTGCACGGTGCGCACTGCTTCGGTCTTCAGGGCTGTCTGGAGCTTCACAAGGCACCCAGTGACCTCTTTCTGCTCAGCGACTGCAAGTCCATAGTCCCAAAGCTGAGCTGGGTCTGGGGCGTTGATGGCAGCTGCAATTGTGGCTGCAAGGCCAGGTTGGTAATCCTCTAAATAGGAGGTGCGTCGGCCAAGTCCAGGTGCCGATCCCTCCAAAGGACAGTGCAAGTGTTGCCCATCGCACTGCTTTGCCAGTGCGGCCTGCATGGAGACCTTGCTCGACAGAATGCCTGTCGGTTTCTTCACAAGCTTCCAGAGTCCGTCCTGGTCCAAACAAGCACAGCCAAACATGCACTGGTGCAGGAGGATCCAATAGCCAGGTAGATCCTTCAAGGCTGCTGTGTGCCAGCTAAGAGCTCGTTCGGGCTGCTCGATGTGCGCGTGCCGCGCGTTGTCAACTTGCTCTTTGTAGACCCGGGCCACAAACATCAAGTGGCATGAGTGGTGCTCCTTCCTCTTGAGGTAGAGCTGGTGCTGCTGGGCTTCTGTTCGAGCAGCCAGGTTCTGCATCTGGCTCCATAAGTGACAAGAAGGTGCCAGATAGACTTCGTCTGGCATCTCTGCTCGAAGCCTCTGCATGAAGAGGTCCTGGTGCTCCTGCAAGTCGAAGTCCCAGCCAGTCTCGTAGCTGAAGATCTCCACATCCATGCCCATCGCTTCTGCAAGAGCTGAGACGCGTGCTCCACCGCAGTAGACTTCCCAGAGCACTCGTTTGCGCTCAGGCTGATGCAGCTCTTCAGTGATGTAGGCGTGGAGCTCGTTCTCAAGGGCAGTGAGCTTGGTGTCGCAGGTCTGGAGCAAGTGGCGTCGCGTCGGACGCAGATCATCTTGGGCTGCAGCTTGAACAGCATCTTGGGAGTTGAAGAGCTTGACCTCATTGTTGAAGGTCTGGAAGTCCATGAGCTCTCCGGCAACTCCTCCATCAGCAGGCACAACAAGTTCAAAGGCAGGTGGAAATTGCCACATGCTGGAGTCAAACTCGTTCAGCGGGGAGATGAGGTACTCTCCATGGGCACCCACCACAGCATGTTGCCAGGGCATGTCGTCGAGCTTGATCATGCGGCTGCGGCAGTCCAGGACCAATCCAAGGGATTCCATGATCGGTCTTCCAAGCAGCATAGGGGTTTCACCAGGCAGCAGGTACATCTGCACATAGCCGTACTTGCCACCGATGCATAAGGGCAGGCGAACAGTCCAGGTGCACTCCAAGCTGGCGTCACCACCAAAGTAGAAGGTGCGTTTGCAACGCGTGAACTTGATCTTGGTGATGTCGTAGTCGGTCTCCTTGAGCTTCAGCATGTAGCGATAGAAGGGACCGTACCCTGACAAGAAGGCACTTGCGCCAGGGTCCAGCATTGCGCAGTCATGGCGCTCGCACCCATGGTCGTCCGTGAAGATCACATGGCCGTGCTCCACGTCGCCGACGGTGCTTTCTGTCGGTGCCGTCTTGCGCTTGGATGCACCACCACCAGCTTTGGGCACAGGGCAGTTGTAGGTCATGTGTCCCACTTGGCCACACCTCAAGCAGGTAGGCGTGTTGCCGCTGGCTTTCGCTCTCCCTTTTGGATCGGGCTCTTTCCCTTTGCCCCTGGCAGGGTATTTCACCAGGGTGGAGCTACCCTTGCCCTTTCCTTTCTTTGCTTTGGTCTTGCCCTTGCCGCGTCCCGGAGAGACCGGTGACAAGGAGGAAGATGGCAAGGCCGGGTTGCCTCCATCAGTCAATGCCACAATTGGCAGGTATCCTCTGCTGAGCTTGATCTCGTTGAAGCGTCGGCGGGCATCGATGTACGATGCGTAGGCTGAGTCATACTCTTCAGCCTGCTCAGAGGGATCTGCATCTTCCAAGGTCTGGTAGTACGCGGCATCAGTGTCGAAGTCCTCAAAAGTCTCATCATAGTAGCTGTCAGCAGCTGTGGGCGATGGATCTTGGGAGTAGTCCTCATCTTCGTAGTACCCTCCCTCATAGTCATGGTCATAGTCGTTGTCATCAGCCCAATCATCAGCTTCATGCTGGTTGTCGTCCTCATAGTAGACCGCATAGCCACGTCCCTTACCGCGAAAACCACGGTGTTGGGCATGGTGATGTCCTCCACCAGCTACTGTCTTGTGGTCTTGACCCAAGATGAGAAAGAGAGCTTCCTGAACTTTGTTCCGCTCCATGTTGGGCGCCTGGGTGGTCACCAGTTGCTTCTGCTCTTTGCTAAGGCCAGCTCTTCGGAGGAGATGCCATCCTTGGCCTTTGATGGAAGTGTCACATCATGGTCAGCCAGCTTGCTGTAGAGGTGGTCGTGCTCCGTCGTGTACTCCAAGAGGGTCTGACCAGGTCGCCGTTGAAGTTGGCTGAAGTACCTGTCGAAGTCATTCGGAAGCTGGACCGTCCGGTCATACTCAAAGGCTTTGTCCAGCGTCTTCAACATCTTCTCAAAGGCTCCCGCTTTCTCGATCTCGTCGATGGGGAAGTTCTCAAGAAGCTTCCATGCTGTGCCAGTGAGGCTTCCGATGATGCTCAGGAGTCCTTCAGGTTCTCGTTTGGCGACCCTCATCTTCATCACATAGATGTTGATCCTCTTCCTCCATTCCTTGTAGTCGGAGGGTGCACCGCTGAACAGCGGGATGTAGGAGTCCTTCGTGGTGTTGTAGTCTCCGGCGGTATTCGCCGATCCAGTTCCAGCCGACATTGCCTCAGGCAGTGAAGGGGATGTAGACCAGGTAGTCCGCCGGGCAGTCAATCACCAGGCACGTAGTTGCCACCACACCAGAGCTTGTCCAGGTAGAACAGCAAAAGGCCAGCACAGGGCCTAGAACAGCAATGCAGAGAGTCAAGGCCTGCTCAGGACCTGTATGCAGCGTGGCCTGCCCAGGGCCAGATCAGAAGCGCAAAGAAGCAAGGCCAGCACAAGGCCAGATCCAGAGACCAGAGCAAGGCCTGCACAGGGCCAGAGAGCAGCAGCGAGAAGTCGATGTCCACCAAGGGCCAGCGCAGGGCCAAAAGGTGCAAGACAAGGTAGGGCCAGGCTGGCTCCGCTACCAATGTCAAGATTGGGGTACTGGCCCACGAAGTCCAACCCAATGTCCAAAGTGCGCCTCCAGCGCGGCAACGCTTTTGCGAGAAGCGTCGCTGGTCGTCAGCCAGCTGTATGGCTCAGAGCACCCACCACTGTGATATGAAACAGCGGCAGGTATGACATGACATGTTTGTAAAGACCCCTGGTGCACAAGTTGCAGCTGCAAACTTCACAGCCATCATTAACCATTAGCAACCACTAAGTGTGCAGCACCCCTTGACGATTCTCCAGCTACCCATATCATTAGCATCTCCACACATATCATCCATATTATTCACAGATAATCCACATAAAAACCCCATATCATCCACATGTTTAACCACTATTGGCATTGTTAACCACTATTATATAACTATTGACCATTCTCAACCATTATTAAATAACCACTATTCACCACTATAAAAGCACTATAAAACCACTATAAACCGCTATAAAACCACTATAAAACCACTATCAGCCGCTCATTTACCCTGCGTTTCCTTTAGGAGCTCTTTTGGGACTCGCTCTACGGGGATGATTTGAAATTGGCGCGTGCCACGGGCTGCAGCTGTGCCGCGGACTTGGAGAGAGAAAAGCAGAAGAAACAGGAGACCCAGCTGGACTAGGTGATAGTGCTATTAATAGTGGTTTTAATAGTGGTTTTAATAGTGGTTTTAATAGTGCTTAATAGTGCTGTGGAAACCATACTAGTTCATAGTGCTATTCATAGTGGTTTTAATAGTGGTACATAGTGCTTACTGTCTTTGCGCAGTGGAAACCATAATACTTCATAGTGCTTTGAATAGTGGTTGATATTGTGGTGGATAGTGCTTAATAGTGTTGAATAATGGCTAGCTAATAACCGATCCAATAGATTCGAAAAACAAAAACTCAAAGTGGTTAATCATGGTTGATAATGGCTAGTTTATTGTAATATTTCATAGGATATTTGATGGTTAATGTTATAGCTATTAATAGTGGTTTTGATAGTGGTTTGAATAGTGTGTGGTTTATAGTGCTTAATAGTGCTGTGAAAACAATAATAGTTCATAGTGCTATTAATAGTGGCTTTAATAGTGGAACATAGTGCTTAATAGTGCTGTGGAAACCATAATAGTTCATAGTGCTATTAATAGTTGTTGAAATAGTGGTACATAGAGCTTCATAGTGCTGTAGAAACCATAATTGCTCATAGTGCGTTTAGTAGTGGTTTTAATAGTGGTACATAGTGCTTAATAGTGCTGTGGAAACCATAACAGTTCATAATGCTATTAATAGTGCTTTTAATAGTGGTACATAGTGCTTAATAGTCCTGTGGGAATCATAATAGTTCATAGTGCTATAAATAGCGGTTTCAATTGTGGTACATAGTGCTTAATAGTGCTGTGAAAACCATAATAGTTCATAGTGCTATTAATAGTTGTTGAAATACTGGTACATAGTGCTGAATAGTGCTGTGGAAACCACAATAGTTCATAGTGCTACAAATAGTGGTTTTAACAGTGGTGCATAGTGCTTAATAGCGCTGTGGAAACCACAATGGTTCAAAGTTCATAGTGCTATAAATAGTGGTTTAATTAGTGGTACATAGTGCTTAATAGTGCTGTGGAAACCATAATAGTTCGTAGTGCTATAGTGGTTTTAATAGTGGCACATAGTGCTTAATAGTGCTGTGGAAACCATAACAGTTCATAGTGCTATTCATAGTGCTTTTAATAATGGTACATAGTGCTTAATAGTGCTGTGGAAACCATAATAGTTTATAGTGCTATCAATAGTGGTACATAAAGCCTTATAGCTCTGTGGAAACCACAATGGTTCATAGTTTATAGTGCTTTTATTAATGGTTTTAATAGTAGTACATTGTGCTTAATGGCGCTGTGGAAACGATAATAGTTCATAGTGCAATTAATAGTTGTTGAAATAGTGGTACATAGTGCTTCATCGTGCTGTGGAAACCATAAAAGCTCATAGTGCTACTAATAGTTGTTTTTATAGTTGCACATAGTGCTTAATAGTGCTGTGGAAACCATCATAGTGCTATTAATAGTGGTTTTAATAGTGGTACATAGTGCTTAATAGTGCTGTGGGAGTCATAATAGTTCATAGTGCTATTCATAGTGGTTTTAATAGTGGTACATAGTGCTTAATAGTGCTGTGGAAGCCACAATAGTTCATAGTGCTGTAAATAGTTTGTTTAATAGTGGTACATAGTACAGTGCTTAATAGTGCTGTGGAAACCACAATAGTTCATAGTGCTACAAAAAGTGGTTTTAGTAGTGGTCCATAGTGCTTAATAGTGCTGTGGAAGCCGCAATACTCCATAGTGCTTTAAATAGTGGTACATAGTGCTTAATAGTTGTGGAAACCATAATAGTTCATATTGCTATTCATAGTGGTTTTAATAGTGGTACATAGTGCTAAATAGTGCTGTGGAAGCCACAATAGTTCATAGTGCTGTAAATAGTTGGTTTAATAGTGGTACATAGTAATGCTGTGGAAACCATAATAGTTCATAGTGCTATTAATAGTGGTTGATATTGTGGTGGATAGTGCTTAATAGTGTTGAATAGTGGCTAATAACCGATCTAATAGATTCTACTAGTATCCTCATAGTGGTTCATAATGGTTAATAAATGTTGATACTGTAATGGTTAATAGTCATTGAGAATGGTCGACAATGGCTAGTTTATTGTGATATTTGATAGGATTTTTGATGGGTAATGTTAAACCTGAGAATATCCATGAAAGTCTTCTAAAAATCTAAAAAGGTGGATTTAGGCCCAACCATGAACAAAATCTGACCTTCCCTCCGGTAATCACATGTGGCTGGCTGGGAAGTCCCCGAACTAAATGGGGGTGTTCATGGGAAAATCACATATATATATGTATATATATATGGGTGATTTTGAGAGGTTAACCACTAAGAATTTTTTTCTTTGAGTGATCCCCACTAACTGACATGCTATTTGACATATACTCCGGCGTTCTATTTGACATAAAGTTTAACCTAACATACATTCCGAGATAGGTTCTAACATACGTTCTGACCTATATTCCGAGATTCTATCTGACATTCTACCTCGCATTCTATTTGAATATTTATCTGGCATAGTGTTCGGGTCCAGCTGGGCCCAGGCGGAAGGCTGCGAAGGGGCTCCATCATCAGACCTGATTGTTGGGGTACAACACCTCCCGTGTGGATGACAGTATAACACTGAACACAGTGGGAATTTGATTATGGTATATTATGGTAAATTCAACAAAAAATCCAAGTGGACTGAGTTGATCACTGCACAACAATAGGTTTGAACTGCCAGTTTTTGATGTTGTTCTAGCAGTAATAACATAACTATCCGCAACCTTGGGGGAGAGGGCAGCCAATACTCGAAAGAGTTCTTTATTGCATCATAATTAACAGATGTTCTGGACGAAGAACTTATATACCACTGTTTTTTGTATACCTAGAGTTCAGAAACCCCATTACCATCTATCGCCTTGAACCCATTGGTGAATGCTACTGAGTAGTTTAATACTTCAAAATTTGGCCATGACTGGGCCTGACTGGGGAAATAGAATCCCGTGACTTGTACGGGGCCACTAAGATGCCACGCAACGTCAGGAGCGCCAAGCAAAGGCTGATGCTGCTCAGAGACAAAATTTACGCGAAAACGAATGGAAGAGGTGGAAATTCCCTACGGCAGAAATGTTGCTAACGGGAATTCAAAATGGGGATATATATATATATAATTGGGTTACTTGTTACCCACGAAATTGTCATTTTGAGTTAGAAATACCATTGGTTGTTGTAAGTTGACCCTTGGATGGCATTGTTTTATATTGTTTCGGGGTAGATTTAAAATCGCACTAACGGTGGGTGGTGTGTTACGGAAAACCGCATGGCCCAGAACCATGGGAGACTTTTGCAAAACCAGCCCTCTAAAAAGAAAGGCATTAGCATAATAGCATTATCATGAATTTATCTTGATGTTTGTGTTTGGTCATTATGTCAATGGCCATTTCAGGAACCTAAATTGGAGGTACCTCCATTTTAAGATCCTGAAATTACAATTGATTATGTTTGTTCGAAAAACACATGAATGTTTCTTTGGATTTTCTTCTGGTTTGCGAATAAATGCCACGAAACCACGGCTGAGTGGATCTTGCCGGTCCTGGGAGTCCTGGGATCGGGAAACCCAAGCCACTATGGTTGAGGCCGGTCCTATGGACAGCTATGGTTTTGACGAATCCAAAACCCTGGCTGAAGAAAAAAAAACATGATGAACATGATGAACATGCAGGTATAGTTACCATGAGTAATTCATAGTAAATCCAATAGTTACAGTATGTCACAGTTAAATGGTTCAGGTAACAAATCGAATCTAGGCAACTGTGAACCGAACTTTTGCTGCTGTTTCGGTTTCTTTCCATTTCTTTCCTGACAAGAACACGTGCCCTTGTAGCTATACATACTGTGCTGCAGGTCCTGTTTGACCTCATCGTTGTCAACACACGTGGAAGAAATCAGCAGTGCAGGTTAATGATCTAGTTCATGGAACAAAAAATAATTCATGGGTAATTAGAATCTAATTACCCATCAAAGAGATGTTATATTGCCATACTTGTGTAGAGAGTGCGACTTTCCCGTGGATGTCCTGATGGGTGCAAGATATTCCCCTGAAATCTGGCATGGAACCAAACATAGTTTCGACAGATACACTTACAATCGTTGGGTTCCATGATGTTCCATGTCAGATTTTGGAGGGAAAGTCAATGATTTGGACGAGGGTCTTTGATCGAAAGCCGCATTTTGTTAAGCTTTATCATGCAAAATGGCAGGCAGAAGGAAAAAGAAGAAGAAAAAAAGCAAAGGGAAAAGAATCGAGAGGAACCCGAACTTCCTGCTCATGAAATTGACTCTTTCGGGCGCCCCCTCACATTTCTGTTGAACCATTTGATTTTCTGAGTGGTGGCAGTTGAATCCCATTTTTTAATAATGCACGTGGTAGGGTCTTGAGAATTTTTGGACTTTGTCAAGGGTCACTAGAAGTGGCTATGCAATCTGATTATATGCTCAATTTTTAGGGAACCAAACCTTTTTGGACTCGTGACTGCTGCCCATTTTCTGGGACCCTGCAGCTTGTTACAGTCCTGCTCCATCCAGATCAGATTGCATGGAACTGATACAGTCAAGTGTAGCTATTTGCATCATTTTGCATCATTTTGCATCGTATTTGCCACTACCCATCCCCAAGATCACAGCTTGATGCAGCTTGTCTAATCCCGGGCCGGTGGGCTGGTGTTTTTCACCTGCAACTCGGCATGCACCTCCACTTGGTCACCAGGAGAACAAGTGGAAGAAACAGTTCGAGATTGCCAAGAAGCAAGCCTTCTCCGAAGGAGTTCTTTGGCGCCCAATGGGGATGCCAAAGGTGCTGGGGCGGGCTCCAACCGAGAGGACCTCCAAAGTATGTATATATATATATATATCTGTGTGTGTGTGATTAACGTGAATGTGCATGCTGTTGAGTTTCTGCCCGAAAAACACAGGTTGACGCTCCTAATGGATAAAAGTACTTGTTTTTGCATGCTCGTCAGAGTTTTTTTAATGGTGCTGCACTGTTCTCTTCTAGTTGCATGGGGAAGTTCAGACAAACCAAGAAAGACCTGCTTGGCAAGTCCTCACAGGGATCTAGAAATAAAGTTTCCTGGAAAGCGTTCTTACAAGCACTGGGGAAATGTTTTTTTCACAAAAAAAAATGATTTAAGATATTTAAAATTTATATAATTTACGACCTGTTGGTTTATATGGGTAGCAAGAAAGCGTATGCGGGCATAAATTTAGGTGACAGTGGATATTCCTGGAATTATGCAAGGGAGATCTGAAGCAACACCAACCATGTGAAAAAGCCAACAAAAACACCAAACAAAACATTGTTTTCCAGTGTTTCCACCTTTTCACCTCTTCCAGATGGTTTTACCATGTTTTACCATGTTATACCTGTTCTGTTGGTTGGGATGAAGAAGGCTATGCTTGCATTTGATTTGGCATTGGGTCCCAGAATGGGCTGCAGGAAAAACACCTACAGTGCTTGCAATGCAAAGAGATCCCGGCAGCTCTGCATGGCACATTTTCACTTAAACACATGTTCTCTCCCAGACTTGGTTGAATATTGTACGAACGCCCCCGGTTTTCAGGGAGTAAAGATGCCCAGAATATATTGGTTTCCTATATAGATATCCCCTTGAGAATTCCACTGAATGATTCAGGTTTTGGAGGCACACGATTATGGAGACGGTGTCTACTGGGTTCAGACGCTCGGCATTGGGGAGGTAACTCCATCCTCCCAACATGTGGTAGGAACAACCCCAGAGCAAGCGATGATATCTATCCACTCTTTTCCACTGGACAATTTGCAGGTGCCCAAAATGTAGCTGTACTGTTTCATTTCGGGGATATGGGTTTGCTTTGGTGGTTTATCGCGCCCCCCGGGAAACCCACCATTGGGTACTCTACGTTGAAGGTTTCCGATCCCATGGCCCCATGGTCCTATGTAAATCAGTAGGCCATGATTTCTGGGTGTTGTTTAAAATTAACGGGGGATTCAGGATTCTTCCTGAAATTGATATAAAGATGCCCCATATCTAGTGGCTTTACCATGGATTTTTATCCGTCATTTTTCCCGATATCTGGACCCTTAAGGTGCGAAGACAAGAGGTGGCTGGAAGTTCAAGGGGAGTACTACTGCCCCTTGTGCAACAAACAATTGCGCCTCGCTTCATTGAAGATGGGCTGAGCCGATGGGCTGGGGGTGGTTTGATGGCCCCTCTTTCTTGTGGTGCCCCAAAACGTTAGCGGTTAGCGAAGTTGGTGTAGAACTTTTGCTAGAACTAGGGCTTATGAATGTTTATGGCTTTCTATCTATCTATACCTAGAAGCACCGCTAAGCGGAAAAAAGTGTCCTGTAGGCAGTTCTTTTCTGCCTAACCCAGGAGGAAACGCCGATGCCCTAACAAGAATGCCGAACATCATCTGGTCCCCAACTATATATACACTAGATGTTTTTGGGCACCCTGCATGATAGATGCCGATTTGGTTGAGTTCCGCCTAATTCTTTTTGTTCCCGCCGAATTCCGTTTTTTTTCACCTAAATTCTCGGTTTTTCTGCCTAAATCCGGCTAAAAATGCCCAGGCCAAACACTTGTTCAACATTCAACATGTTTTGAAACAGACCCCCATCGGTATTCCTTGATTCAAAACTACAAACCAGTTGAGAGTTCAACCCCGTCAAGACTGGACCCGGGATGCTTGAAAAAAAAGGTGCCGACAGGAGTAAGGAAATGAAGAATAATGAAGACGCATTGGATGTTCCGGGTAATTCCGCCTAGGAGCAAGAGTAGGCACCGAGGGCAGAAAAATGTGCCCAATGGATATATATATATATATGTATGTATGTATGTATGTATGTATGTATGTATGTATGTATGTATGTATGTATAGATGTATAGTTGATGGATGTTAATGGGGCGAAACTAAACCAACAAATGACCTGGGGGACACTAGTTGATGGATGTTGATGGGGTGCACTACCTTGCTGAAAATGATTTGGACCATTTTACTTCAACCAATCGAAACACGTGAGTGTTGAAGAATTGGGGAGCCCAGCTTCAGGTGACGATATTGTGGGATGTGATGGGTCACTAGGAATTGTACGATGTTGCGATCTGCAGTTCCAGAGTGACCCGCGTGCCTACCTCGGATTTCACATCCAGGAACCAAAGTTCGCTGGAGGTGCGATGTGGCGGCAAGCTGTGGGCATCAAGTTGGATATATGTACACACACACACATATATATATATACAGTATATATATATGAATAGGTATCTTGGATAAGACTCACATTCACATTCACGATGGCAGTTGCACGGAAAACAGATTTTGAAGCTCCCCCATCGTTTCAGTAGCATGCCGCATCATTGTTGGATCCACTGGAAATTAATTGGACTTGGTTCCCCTATTCGAAATCACCTGAAACAGTTGCCGACTTGCCGACTTCTCATCAGCAGCTTGCCAGCTCCACATCAACTCCGATGCGCACAAGAAAAAAGTGGCCTGGAGTTTGGGTTTCTCGGCATTTCGTCACGCAACTGATGGTGTGCAAGTTGCTTCCTCAAAATGTTGGGTTATTTTTAAAGGGAGTTGGGGAAGCTGTCCCCAACCTGACTTCTGTTTTTTCTTGGAGCTGAGTAGGAAATGGAACCGTGGAAGGTGGTTCTCCAGGCCACGCAAGTAGACGAGGATATACGCGTACTTGTATGTATATATATATATACAGTTCTTTAATATTATACACACGCACACACACACATATATATATATATATACAGAAGTCTATATTATAAATACATATCCATGTATAAGCCTCTTGGGCAGGAATGATCGATACTAATACAGTATATGTTTAATTTGCCATTTGCTTTCACAGGATTCAGCAGGATGGGCACATGTTTTATCAATGATGGTTAGGTTCAGATCCCAACACTTCCGGCTGGTGGTCAAAGACAGTTCGTATCAGAATCAATGATCCATGGATAGCAGCATTGGTGGTTGCATGGTCGCATGTGTATTCATACATCTCACTAGTGCAAGTCACAAGTCTAAAGCACTACTTGGAGAATCATACCATTTATATAGTAATTATATTATACACTATTACACCATCCCGTAAAATTAAAAGCAACTAAATGGTCCCAACATGTGTAAATCCCCCATGAAACCATGGTTTCTTGGGAGTTACTATAGGATGATCCTCCGTCCCAGATCTTCCAGGTCCTAGCGGCCCTGGCGCCCATTCCGCGCCCTCGATGCCAGCGGCACCACGTGCGGCTGTCATCAACACGGCAGTGGTGAAGCGGGACGCACCAGCAGCGATGGCGGAGTGGCAAACCATGGGGCCTGATGGCTTGGTTTCTTGGTGCACTATGGAAACCCAGGGGGGCTTGGGGCCTAGGGAAATTCGCCCATGGAAACTATGGGTTTGTATTGATATTCTGTTTGCACATGTGGCTTATGATGGCTTCTTCAGTCACTTTTTACTCTGTGGGAGTGGGTGCAAGGTTGTGTCCCCCTGTTCTAAGTTGGTATACACCCCAACTGTAGATATATCTATCATAAATCCTAGTTCGATTCGTTGGCCCTAGTTGTAAACTGACTTAGCCAACTATGAGACACCACCTTGTGGGGTGGATGGGGACAATTCTTGTGGAAACCATGGGTTAGCCAACTCTAGAGGTGTCCTCCGTTTTTTTTCTTCAACCAATTCCGGGCACAGTGGGGGGCTTCATCCACACAATTGTAATCCCATCCCTCCCCGATAAGAGCCCCCAAAATGAAAAAATCAAGTATATCAGAACCAAAGTTTCTAAAAAAGAAACGATAATATCAGGGGGGGAAATGGAGGGATTCACTTGTATTCACTCGTGTAATGAGTGCTATTTGCTTCCGCGGCTTCTGCCTTGGTGAGGTGCGGTGCATTCCTTGCAACAAAGTGGTGGATGACAACCACATCAGCAGCGGACGGGGGGTTGGAGCCACCATGGGACGTCAACCCAAGAATGAACCATCCCCAGTAGCCGACCATTTTGGGCTCATTGTACATCATTCCAAATACGGGTCCTGTAAACTTATGACCTATAATATTACATATATATATATGACTTATATATGTATATATATATATGTAACATATATATATATATGTCTGTGTGTGACCCGGTGTGAACTTGAGAGCACATGAGCCTGTGTGAAGGACATCTCCTTTGTTGAAAGTGAGGGGTGTTTTTCAAAAATGAAAGATATTTTGATGACGTACAATTTGATACGTGTTTTTTCCATGCACCCAGCATTGCTCAACCAGTCTCTGAACCGGAGGATGTGAACGGATTGTTGTGGCCAGTTTGCCTGAATCACAGACGAACCGGACTGTCTGAACTTCAAGTCTTTCACGTCACACCGCGAGTCTACTTACAAACATCCTCAAAAAAGTGCTCACATCCCACATTTGTTGGGCAAAATCTGCAAAACAACGGTTTTCAATGGTTTTCAGATGTTTCAGTTGAGATTTTCTCAACAAAACTACTACTCCCATTGAACATCATCATCATCATCATCATCATCATCATCAGTGAAAACATGAGTTCCACTTTCATCACTTAATCTTCGATCAATTTCATTTTTTCTTGATTCAACCTTGTGAAACATGCTTAACTGGGCTTAACCCACCCACCTTTCGGTGCCCTTGTCGCCTGTTTCAGGAGACCACATCCGACGCCTTGAAAGTTGGCTGGCTCACGAGCAGCTCAAGAAGACAGGCTATGCAGCACCCACCTTGGAGTACTTGGCTTATGTGCCTTGGGCGGTTTTGTTCGTACGATTCGTACTTGGTGCTTCACCTAACTGTTAGTAGTCGGTAGTAATCCTTTCCCCCTAACATTAAACAAGGCAACCGGTTGACTCGGCGCCCTTGTAAGGGTGACGAATTTGAAATTGTCATTTTTGAGGGTAAGAGAGAAAATGCTGGTATTTGCAGGAGTCGTCAAAAAATGTGTGCAACATGGACATTCATTTCGATTGGCAGGCGTGTGACTCAAGAGTGAAAATTTGAATTTCGCCTGCGCGGTGACTCGATTTTTCTCTTCAAGGGTGAAAAAAAAAACATTAGAATTTTATGATTTTGAGTCATCCAAATCACATCAATCAAGGCGGTATTCAATCCTCTTTTTTTTCCACTGTTCGAGGTTAGCGGTGCCAGAGTGCTTGTGGCAGTGCTGATGCTACAGTCTGTAACAAGGCAGCGTTGCGACGCCAAGTCCAGCTGTAAGCATAACTGCACCGTTTTTGGTACACCTGTTGTTTCTTTTGTGGAGCATGGATTGAGGTCGCCATTTTTTTAAGTGTTTCCAAGTTCCATCAAGTTGTTGAGTTCCAGCAATAATGGTTCTAGAGGAAATCCAACCACGACCAACATAGGTTCAAGCAGGAAATCCGCAAAAAGCGCGTCAGACAATGCAAGATGTCAGCAACGGCAACCTCTTCTGTAACGTAAAGGAAGTGCTCGATACGAACGTTAACATCCCCCCCCACCCCCCCTGACGATCATACGACAACAAATGCAACATGTGCCTCTTCCGTACCGTGAGGGAAGCGCTCGACACGAACGTTAACATCCCCCCCACCCCCCCCTGACGATCATACGACAACATATGCAACCTGTGCCTCTTCCATGTGCAACACGTTAAAAAATCGAAAATTTCAAATCCTATACCCCCATTTCGGAAAACCTCATTTTTGAAATTTGCAACCCTTCCACGGGATCGTAAATGGCACATCTCAAAATCGACAACCCTTCCAAGGGCGCCGTATCAGCCGCATGCCTTAAACAACCCCCAAAAAAAACATGGTTTAGTAGGGGATTTATACATAATTGGGACCATTTAGGAGGTGTTCAATATTAAGGGGATGGGATAAAAGTAAGTTGTATCGTAACCTCAGTTGCAACTGGACTTGCCCTACTTATCCTACTTGTCAGATTATTGTTGGGGTCGTACAACTGGCTTGGTTTGAAAATGGGGATACCCTCAAATAGCAACATGTTTTAATGGGGAAATGATGATAAACCGCTGGATTTTGGCTGTCCTATTTTCCGACAGGCCCGCATGAGCAGTGGCTGATGAATAGAAAGGAAGGATTAGGAAACTACCTTGCCCAATACATCCCAACATGCCAATATTGGTTTATCAGCAGCCGTCGTGGGAATCCGTATCCACCAACCAGGTTGCACTGAGGTGGATGGTCCAAAATGATGGTACACCTAAGAAAGGCTGTTTTCATAGGAAACTGATCAAAATCCCATGTGAATTTGGTTATAATTACATACTGTACAATAACCCCGTTTTTTGCAACAAACCCGGGGCTTAGTTCGATCGTACGAATTAAATGGACACTTTGTGGTTTGTAAGCTAGTTCTGATGTTGGGTGATGTTCGCTGATGTTGATCTTGAATAATCCGAGCGGCCCGCATCCTGCCGCAACGGGGTGGTCATGTTTTCAGTATGGACATGTTTTGACCATCATTGATGGGTACCTCAAATATGCACAAATATGCTGGATATGATGTATAATTAACATGACCAAATATGTGTAATAGCTTCAATCTATGATGAAGAGATCACTTAAGACTTAAGCTCTATCTCAGTTTGGTAGTTCAACATTATCTTATCTCAATGGCAAACATTGATAAACCATCCCATCAGTCAACAATTTAGGGTCATTTTACATTATCCCAAATGGGGAGTGTACCTGTATACCCAACTTCATAAAGAAACCTCTATTGGGGCTTGTTTATTATTTGCTTGCCTCATGAATAATGATATAGCCTTTGGTTATGTAACATAGCGGAAATTGGCCCATCTATAGATGATTTATGATGCTTTACCTATTAAATCCTGTTAAAAATGGTGATGTTCATCGCTTTTCCATACTATGTTAAATGACCCGGTCGGCTAAGAAATGACAGGGTCGGCTTCCGGCGCCCCAGCGCCAGGTGCCGAGCGTCGCAGGGGACGACACCTCGGAGCGTTGGCTGAAATGCTTGCTCTGTGGGTGCCTTGGATGACTGTCATGAGCATCATGAGAGGCATGGCAATTGGTGGTAGGTGATTACCCTATGGTAAACTAACAGTTTGCTATGGAAAATCACCACCTTTAATAGGTAAATCAACTATAAATGTGCCATTTTCACCATCATATGGACAATCCGCCATTTGTAGATGACTTACCCGCTGGTAGTTTGTTACATAGCTATTGAACATGGCCATAGAAATAGTGGATTTCCCCATGAATAGCATGGTGAGTTCCATAGTTATGTAAACGTTTACCAGAGGGTAGATTTGTTTGACCGGAGGATGTTCTTATGAAAATATATGAAATAAATTGAAGTGATATGGTTCTACACACACACATATATATGTATATGTGATGTAGATGCACCCATGCAATATGTTTTGTTGTATGTGCATCTATGTTACTTAGATGTACACAGACTTGAATGCCGACAGTGATCGGTGAGGCATTGAGACTTTATACTTTCAAAGTGCATGATATATGTGTTAATCTAATCGGATCAGAGCTAGACAAAGAGACAGCGTGACCGCTAAGCCGAGCGAGAGAGAGAGAGAGAGAGAGATAAATATATATATAGAAAGGTGCATCGTTGAAAGTACACATGACTCACCATTCCCAGCTTCCAAGACCCCTTAACTGCACCAGGAGCATTGCTCATATTCCTGTCCTCTCCGTTGGATTGCTTATCAGCAGATGTCCCGCTCTGAGGAAGTTTGTACAAGACGAGACCTCCCATTCTGGCACTAAAGAGAACCCACAAGGCTCCGTCCAGCACAAGACGCTTGGTTTTTGTTCGTCTGGAAAAGCGGGTACCCTCAAAAAAAGAACGCTATTGGAGGCACCGAATCTCTCATGAGATTTTTTGGGTACCCTTTGTTCATGCACACCCACCTATGTCTACAATTATTTTGGTGGCAGTATAGTCCCATAGGGATAGGGTCTTAGTTGTGGGTGGCCGATTTAGCTCCCGAAACACCAGGTCTTGGTCGATTTAGCTCCGGAAACTGACATGGACCCAATAGAATAAGTCAACCCAAAATGAACCTAACTGATCATCATGAAACCATCCTCCTAAACCACCAGCTTTTGGCTCAAACCTCCACAAACTTTCCGAGCCTCTGCACCCAATCTTGTGCTGCATGCTGCTGCAACCATCTGCAACCGTGATTCATCGATGATCGATGATCAAATAATCATATTTGTATATATATATATATATATTTATATTATATTTATATATATATATGTATACAAGTATTTACATATGCGCTACAAGTTGATATTTACCCTCTCATTATCCTGGTTTTGCTGAAGATTTTTTTGGGAAATCCACTGGGGAATCCATTGCCATAGGGAATCTTTTTTCCATGTTTGGGAGGTTCCTTATAAGCAAATCCAAGTTGTTTTTTGTACATAAATCATCTATAAAGAGCCACTGTCCATAGTTTTTTTTTTAATACATGTTTATACGCATTACAAGTTGATATCATGACAATCATTGATTTCATGGCATTCGGGATTTTCTTTGACCATCCACTTTGGGTCATTTGCCAGTGGGCCACCTCGCTTTCCGACGACAGCGAATCAGATTTGGGACGTGTCTACGTTCCAAACATAGGGCGATTAATGGGATTTGATGTTGTTTTAATGAACATTATTGAGATTTAGTTTGCTAAGTTGGTTTATATATATATATATATAGAACATTATAGAACTAGGTAAACTAGGGTTTGCAGGCGGTTACAATTGCTGCCCGATGGGCTTATACACCAACTCAATCCAACTTATAACTATAGAGGGGCGCTACCACCAACCCAATCTACACCCATAATTTTCGTCATGTGGTTGGATTGTGGGCTCAAACAAGTTGAAACCAGCAACTAGCCAATCCAAACCCGATTTTCAGAGCTTAACCTCACAAAGTAATGGAGTTTTTCCGAGCAAAGTGGCACCCATTGTGGCAACGCTCAGGAAGAACTTGACCAACTATGTGGGCACAGCATGGTATCAAGACAATGTGATCAAGGAGAGGCTGATGCTCAGCTTCTGGGTAAACCTTGGGGGGCCATAGATGGATATGAAAAATATGGTGGAATATGTATCCATATATCTATCCGGCTAACATAAATCATATATTTTGTGGTGATCTTATGTCATGATTTGGAACTTGGGACATATTGCGGTATATTGGTTTGAACAATAAGCGTACATAGATCTAGCTACCCCTGTAAATGTACAATGTGCAGCTAGACCATAGGCTGCAAGATTAGTTGCCTGGCCCAAGCCTCGGCTACAAGCCTCAACTGGTCCCTTGCAGCTGCTTACAATCGTGACAGGCCACTTCCCATAGGCATGATCTTCCAGAAAATCGTGTGCTCTCAAGATGTTTTCTCTTAGTTTCACATTTCAAATCTTGCCAACTGCCCCAAAACCAAGGGGGATGACTGGGGTGACACTCAGGAAGTGGCATCCCGCCCCCACGGTTCGCTGCAAGCCAGTTCCCAAGCCTGCGGCCTCGCCTGCACCTTGGGCCGCCGCCCCAGCCCCGGCCTCCTACTGTGGGGGTCGTGCCCCTGCAGCGCCCGCGGCCAATGCGCAGCCTGCGTGGATGAGGGACGACCCACCGGCAGCCACGCAGCGGGTCTATGATCCATGGCAAGATGAGGAGGACACGAAGACCACACAGGTTTCGGTGGGTGCACTGGTGAAGTTGATGATTGGCAGTGGAAATATGTGCAGGTATGAATTTGGGAATTGTATTTTGACAAATATTCTGATGTATTTTGTAGTATGATGACATGCAATTTTCAAGTGAAAGGAGCTCTGATTTTGGGCTTGATGGGTCGCCACCAGGGACATTCAATGAAAGGGTTTCTCTTGCAGAGCGTTGCAGGTTCCGTATCCTTCATCTTCAGAGACCAGACTTCCCTCAGCTGATGCGGCTGCGGAAGGGGAAGGCGAAGAATTTGAATGCTGATTTGGCTGGTTTAAAATGCTGAGGTGGATTCCCATTAGGGTGCGCGCAACAGTTCGTAAGTGTTCAATAAAATGATGTTTCTTTGCACCACTTCAGAATCCATAATATGGATGTCAACTGTTCAGCCTAGCACCCAGGGTTAAGATATACTAAAACAAATTTGTATCCTAGTGTCAATGGATTGGTTTAAGGGAACGTTTGCAGGAAAACCCCCATATTCAATAATATTTAATGGGAAAATCGATGGTTTCCGGTTAAGATTTTCCCAACAAAACCAATCCATTGATAGTGGAAATTTATGATGGGTTTTTGTTCAGCTGAGCGCATCCGAGCCTCTGGGATTTGTACAGAAGCTGTTGGCGATTCCGGGCCTGTCCCGTTTCTGAAGCCGATAATTACTGGGTGCACTTTGGTTGAGTCGTTGAACTATGTTTAACTTAACCATCAAACAAAAGGGTGCTCAGCCATCAGATATTGGGGTACAGTAGGGTAAAGTAAACTTTGTGTGGGTTACTGCATTGTTTGTGGCATAAATGGATCTTTTATGATCTTACACTAACCAGCTAAACAATATTTTGTTTGCCCAAGCTTGACCAGGTATATGTTACAGCCTGACTTGACAATTTGGAGAGATATATATATATATGCATATATATATAATTATATATACACACACGCACTTGTATGGCTTTCTTTTATAATGTGGTACCGTCAAATTGGGGAGAAATTATAGATCCAGAACGTTGCTGACCTGTATTTGACCAAACCCCTTAATCCAAAGATTTGCGAGTTCTACCCAGCTTGTTCGCAAGGAACATTTGCCCAGTCACAAAACTGCAATGCTTTGCAAGACAATGTTGCACTGAACATTTGCAGGAAGCCTTGTACTTTTCCATCTTTGAACCCGCCTTATGAGATCTTTCCGTTGCAGTTTTCTGGGTGCAGTTGACCCATTTCAAGGTTCCGGGATGGGCTCGTTCAGACAGATACGCAGCTGTGCTTGGCGGTCCCATCAAGAGAACCTGGCATTGGGGCATCGCTTGAGAGTAAAGTTTCTATAGTGACTGGTGTCTTTGAATGTTTGTTTACCTATTCGTCATTTTGACTGAGGGATCCTACAGGATATGTTATCCCACTAAACGGGTTAGTAGAGCAATGGTAAACCACCCAAAATATTGATGGTTTATACACTCCATTTATGCTAAAATCGGGGAGGGTTTACTATTGCTTTACCCACATTAACCAATTAACTTTCCTTCAAGTTTCAAGCTACTGTTCAAAGTTCGTCATGTCAAGGACTTTCTCTTCAGGGTCTTCTTCGCTCACCCTGATCATCAGATCAGCGAACTGTGCGCGCAATTGATGCCCTGGTGCTGGGACGTGGAACGCAAATCTTTGTGACAGTTAAGTCGTGGAATAAACATGGCAGGCAAACACCTCCGCGGAGAGCCTGAGAGCCTGTCTTTGAAAAGTGAATGTTCATTGCTGGAGGTGATGGGTGGCGTAGTTCTTTGTTTCCACAGACTTTTTAGAGTATCCCATTGCTGAACAGTCACACCGACGATTTTTGTCTGGTTTTGATGCTACTTGCGACTTGCCCCTTGTAGGGGTGATACCTTTCAGCATGAAGTCTACTGTCTAACGTGACAACATCAATTTGTAGCTCCAGTTGTCTTTTCTTCCCTTTGCAGCTATGTTTATAAGTAGCATATATATATATATGAATTCTATGAACAACAGTCTGTCATCCTATACAGCATGTGGTGCGTTATGTGTTTGATTGATTTTACAAGTATTTCTGCGTATATAGAATATACACAGTACACATGTATGTATGTATATATATATATGCATATAATCACACACATATATATACTGTATATATATATATATTTAAATATTTGCCATTTGAACATATTTGGAAGTCATCCAAATTTCAAAGTCATCCAAAGATGTACTGCATATCTTACTCTTTTTATTTCACACATCGATTCATTTCCTCCGCCTCCAGCAGTGGAGCAGGGCCCAAAAAAACACTTCGACGGTGCCGAGCCGCTGCGGCGGTGCGAGAAAAGAGGGAGCCGTTTGGAGCTATGATAACTATGGGTATGCACCAAAAGGGGGGTTCCTAAAGTGAAGGACCCCAAGTTATCACCCAAGTCATTAGCTGATGATCAATGGGAAAAGCCATGGTTTTGGGGTCCATATTTCAGGAACCCTTCATATTCCTTATCCAATGGGGAGCCAAGGGGCTTAAACCGAAGTAGAAACCTGCCAGCTGTGTGTTCAGTCAAAATCTGCATATGTTGATCTGTGTGAATGTTAGTTTCAGGATGTATCTATCTATTATATGATATACAATATACATGATTGCCACTCATTTGCCAATTACTCCTTACAATTGTCATTGTAACGAATCAATTTGATGCGAAGGGGGGAATCTAGTTGTACGTACTTGGAACTGAAAAACGATTGGGAAATTGGGCTGGTTTTTCACAGAGATTTTTGCCGGAAAGCATCGTCTTTCCACCAGGAAATCAGGCAAGTTGTCTCCCCTGACCGGACATCAGGGGTGTTGAGACTCATCGATAATCACCAAGCACTCCGCTTGGCCCCTTGGCTCCTTGGTGCTTATACAAGCTGTATATGATATAGGATTCAGTCGACATAAAGAAAAAACAACAATGCATCATGTATGGGCACATATATATATAAATATATGTATGGGCACATATATATATATTTATTTATTATATGATATATATATATATATTATATATATGATATATGTATAGATAGGGTATTGACTATACACACCTCTTATGTTGCCACTTCTTTTTTATTATAACATTAATGATGAGCCCCTGTTTCATCCCATCACGGGACGCGTGGCCGGCGTGGCCTGCGTGGCCTTTTCACGGTTGCCTAGGTGGTGAAGTTACTTCATAACTTCTTCCAGAAGAATGAGACGGACCACCGGCTCAGTGTGGGCATCATCACCCCTTACTTGGGGCAGGTCGCCGCCAGTGGTCAATCTGATGTGATGGGAAGATTCAGGGAAATAAAGATGGAGAGCCGTTGGTACCTGTGATAATATGGTGTTAAAGATGTCGTTGTTTTATGTTACTTTACATCTGCATTTGGACGTTGGTTTTGGTTTACTTTCGTTCTTGTGGACATTTTGTGCCCAACAAAGTCCACAACAAGGACAATAATATTGGTGTTTCTATTTTTCGTGTCTTATATGGACACAGTTCTGTTAGTCCGCCATCTCCTTTCCACAAGCAAGTAGGCAAGTGGCGGCTTCGACCATGGCTTCAAGCTGGGTAAGAACTGTTCCTTGTACATGTATGTATTTGTAGAATAGTGCATACATGGGTGTCATATATGTGCAGATAGTATAAGACAATATACATGTATGTTAGACATTGGTTCACCCACAAACATTGTAATTAATTAACATTGACCACCAGCACTATTATTTCTGACCACTAGGTGTTTGAATGGGTTTCCTATCAACCCTCATTGCCCACTCTTCTGGGTGGAGGCTATACCTAGCCACTCTGTCCAGAAGGAGGGATACCACTATATTAATGAGGATACAGGATACTATTTCAATTGGGGATAAAGTGGTGTATGAAGGCTGTGAGCTGCAAGTGGGACAATCGTTAAGTATAGTGGGGCATGTCAGTTGTCAATATGTACACACATGTGCACACAAATATGTATAGAATTAGATGCTACACCACCAAAAGACAGACAGGTAAAATCCCACTAAAATATTATAATAGAATTATAGAAATCACCTTTTTTGTGCATTTAGGAATGGAACGATGGACTTGGATAGGGTATCCCAAGAAGAGAGCGTATTTCAGGTTAGTGAACCAGCATTTACCGCATACTCACCCCAAAAAAGGTCGAAAAGTGATTTATCATTCTCCGGTTTGGGGGTTGCTATACACTGGTTGCTGGTTTGGAACTTTTTTATTTTTCCATTCAGTTCGGAAGAAGAATCCCAACTGACGAACTCATATTTTTCAGAGGGGTAGGTATACCACCAACCAGTTATATTTAGGAAAATCTCTAACATAAGTCAGGGCTTAAACTTTGGATAAACTGGATTATCCCATTATATTTAGGAATCCCTTTACCATTAAATCCCTGTGGTAAATCCCATCGCCATGGTCAGGTCAGGCTCATCAAGGAGTTGATCTACTCAGATAGTGCCACTGCCATTTGCTTCAACGAGCCGTCGGATTCGGCAGGGGAGCAATGATCGGGATTTTCACACGCAAGAGATGGTGGTATACTTGGAAATAATTTACTGGTTGGTGGTTTGGAACATGTTTTCCCATATATTGCGAAGAATCATCCCAACTGACTTTCATATTTTTCAGAGGGGTAGGTATACGACCAACCAGTGATGGTTGGTTGATGATTCCAGTCATGAAACCATGTTGATCGTACATGACTTAACCGTCAATTTTTTGGGGACTTTACCAGTGACATGGGATTCTTCCAGTCAACTAATTTGGTGGCTGAATCTTAGCCATACTTGAACTACCATCAACTTTAGCGATTCTAAATGACGAGAGAGAGAGAGGGGAATCACTCCCATGACGAACTGTGTTTTCTTGGAGTCATATCTACCATAATTATATATAACTACAGTCAGACTACTTATAACGATCCGGCTTTTGGGCTCGGCAAAAACGATGCACCACTCCCAGACCCAGAGATTGAACC
>CAMXCT020003246.1:258100-308100 GCA_947184155.2 Cladocopium goreaui
CCTACATCTACTGCGGGGAAAGGTTTCGACGTGAGACCAGTTACTTGTCAAATGTTGAGGATGTTCCAAATAGGTCTCAACCCCCTGGATCGCCGGAGCTGAGGCTTGGATTGGTTCTTCCGACACTGGGGAGGCAATTTCACCTATGCCTCAGACTGCCACTTGGCTGTTGTTTTCCATGCCAGAACCCAAAATCTTTTGAAGTGTGAGTTGTTGTTCAAACTCAGGCTCTGGTATGGATACCCCACTGACCGCTCTCAAGATGTTGTTCCCGGCGAACAAGAGCAACCTTGTGACCTACATGCCCCTGAGCACAAACAAATGTTTCAGGTTCCCCTGCTTTTTTTTTATCCTGTTTCGCTCCCCCTGTTTTGCGCAAGCGCTACTGGCAAGCCACCCTTAAGGTGCAACAGCGAGCGTGACGCAACTGCCAGGAAGTATCTTGAGCTGAACCACCCACTACCGACGCATGGGCTACTCACTTGCATTGGCCCGTACTGGGAGAACATGCAAAGCCTCCCAAATAAAAGTTGCCAACCATGTCAACCGTGTTATTTTCTGGAAACCCAAGGTCAAGCGAAGATATCTTTGCAACGAACTACAGGCAATTGCGTCGCAAGGCGCTTCACGCCTGAATTAATTACATGCAAGTCAGTGAATTTATATATGCAGCACCCGGCAGACTTTGCTTTGGAGGTATGCCTATACGGGGCAGGATTTCCCTGCACCCCGTTTAGCCTTCTACACTGGGGTTCGCAACTTTTACAAGAACAAGAAGCTCGTCAGATGTACCGCGTGCTCGACAACATTAAGGATTGCCAGCCGGCAGCTACTTGCAGCATGTAATGTTTATACCAAGTCATGCAGTGATGATGGAACTTTATCAAGTCATGTTATGCTAGATGATGTTCGATATTTCAACAAACCAGCGCATGGCCTACAAAACTAAGATGGGATTGCTGGAGAACGTGCCTGGCTTCAACCGGGTCAAGGATGAGTTTCAGAAACTCCTGAACGAGAAGTTGCCTGAGTTACTTGGTAGCAATTTTCAACCTACTATGCCCCGAAACTGTTTGACACCGTCAATTTTTTGTGGGGCCCAAGGTACAAATCGGCTTTCTTGGAGCTAGATGCGCCCCTTGGTTGCCTAATTCTAATTCTAGTCGAATTACTGAGTCCTCAGATTTAAACATTCGCATTTGGAACCCGTTTTGGACATACATCCCATTCAGAAACCAACTATTACTGCTGAGGAAAGACTATGGACATGTAGTCTCTCGGAAGAGGCTGTACATTCTTCTTGTGAGGGAGGAATTGATGATGAAAGCTGCCAAATCCAATTTTGCAGCTTTCTGTGAGAAGATTTGCGGGCAGCTGCAATGTGAACCGGACGTGCGCTGGCTTCTTGCCACTGTTTTTAAACCCAATTAACACTGATTGTCCTCGATGCCTGCGGGGGCCAGAGCTGGGGACCCACATAGCTAAGGAAGGATCTTTTGCTCGAGAAGAATCACCCTCTTGTTCAGGAGGTGATGGGGCAGCGTTCCAATCGGAGGAAGCGTTTTTTCTTTGTCAAGTCCCTTAGCTTGATATGAACTTACCTGTTTTTGATGTTCTATGTGGCATTCTCACACTGGTTGATGATGCATTCACAAAATGTAAACCTTCATCATGAGGCGGGATGATTCGGGAGCCAAATGGAAGAAGGTTCACAAGACTTGGGCCAAACGAAATGGAATCAAGGCCTGCTAGTCCAACATGAACTGAACTGAGTGCCATTAGTTTACCCACCTGTCCATTCTCATCTAAAACCTTTGAATTTTCCATGCATCAGGCGGGGCCAGCGAAAGGTTCCTTTCGGGCGAACCTTTCCCGGAGGAGCCAGTCAGATCACAACCCACAGAGAGCTGGAGGCTTGTTCTCTCTCCATTTTGTTTGTTTCAGTCATGGGGTTTGGCGAAATTTGTTTCAACCTTCTGTGAGGCCTTGGACCTTTTGACTATGAAACATGGGGATGACATCGGCTGCCTCAACACCAGCCAAATGCTTCACAGGATGCCTCTTTCGATTGGGGATGACCCATTGCCATGCCTTACGTCCATATCTTAGAATGTTCATTGAAATAGCCCAGTCATATGCAGCAATCAAAAAATCAATGAAGTCATACCTAGCGGGTTTGCCATTTATGATTTGTAAACTAGTTGAGGCCCAATGGAAGTTACTTCTTGGGGTGCCAAAGCCGTTACTTGACAGGAAGCTCAGCTGAACTAAAGTTTTTAAAGTGACTTGCCGCCGCCAGCCGCCGCATCTCAAACGCTGCAAATCTCAGGATTTGAGGCCCTGATCCTGCACGGAATGCCGGTTGATTCCCTTCACACCGATTGCTTCAAGGACAAAGACCCTAGCCAGCATAAACTATGATTGGTGGCTTTATCTTATCAACAATAGATTATAGGTGCCCATCTTCTATCATCTTCTCATGTTTGGATCGTTCTTCCCAACCGAGGAACTGTTCCAACTTGCAGGGAATGGAATGGCTATTCGATGTGTGATGCTCGCGGTAGCAGTTGCCCTTAGGAGTGTGAATCCACACCACGTCAGGGGCTACATTGTAGACTAGATGGGCGGCGAAACACCTATCACCCACAGATGACATGAGAAACTAAGGGAAAAAAACAGTTGGATGATAGTCATGTGTTTTTTGATTTGCAATGATATCACAAAATATGATTTTCCAAAGTATCGCACGGAGATATCCCACAGATTCAGATTTCCTCACAGCATTCCCAGGGTATCAAACCCGCTTCTGGCCATTTTGGCCATGCCTGTCCTGAGCCGCTATGATGCTGATGCAAATGAACTACGGCCTCAGCAGGCGCTTTGGCGATATGATGAGACTTCAGATGACCAATCTTCAGGTTCGAATACTTGCGGGGGAGGTTCTGAGATTCTTGGATCCAAGAAGTAGGCTTGTGTAGGATTCACATCAAGTGAGGAAAAAAAGGTAAACCAAAATCAGCCATCCTACCCCAGACTTAGGACAGAAGATGATGAGTCAGGGCCGCCAACTGTGCATCGGTCCACTGTAGATTTGAGAGTTGGTGCCATCGATGCTTTGCATTCCTTGACCGAAGCTAGTGATCAATCTGTGTTTGCAGTCCACGCACTTGACCCAGCACGGATTACTGCTCTACTGAAGGCGCCACCTTGCGACTGCGGGTGTCGGCTGCCAGCGGACATTTTGAAGAAGACCTGCCGAAGCTTTTGGAGTCTGCCCAAGCAGAGCCAAGACGCTCTGTTATGGAACCTACAGGTTGGATCAGGTTCATCGAAAAGGAAGTGGATGATTGAAGGACCTATAGTCAAACAAGGGTTTTGCGTAAGACTGACATGCTTCATTATCTATAAAAGATATATATATATATATATAAATAATATATATATATATATTATAAAAAAACTAGATTATATTGATATTTATTATATTCATTATATATAAATATACCAAATAACAATACAATAATATATTAATAAATATATATATAGATATTATAATTTATTATATTATATATATATTTGACATCCGGTTCTTTGCAGGATACCCACTATGCCGTATGGCCTGGATTCGATACTTGGGGATTGGAAAGCAGCGCCTGGAACGTACTAAACGTGCATTTCATGGGATCGACGACAGAACCCTGAACCAAAGATCTATGGCAGCAATGTCTGTTGTTTGAGGGGGGGCCATTGTGCCTTAGAAAACAGCACGCGAATTCTAAAACACAACGGGGCGCATTCAAAAAACTTAGGTGAAACCACACGAGCTGCCGTACAGAGCTCGTCGGCCCACTCCTTCTTCAGCCATCTCTATCATACAGCTGCTGAGTCAATGCCAACGGAGAGACTTGACTTACAATTATTTGGTCAGGGTTGGGTTGATCTACTTAATTTCAACTAGCCCTGCCTAGCTGAAGTGTGACTCTCAGGTTTGTTTCCGGTTCTGATGCAGCCTTTTCCCGTGAAGAGGAGCACTTGAAAGAGGAGCTTCTCAAAAAACTGATCCATCGCAAGCTGACGGGTCCTACGGTGGAAATTATGGAATCGATGGACCCCACAAAATTGCCTGTGAGAGAGCTGCCCCCAGGCACAACAGCGTCCCTGTATGTCATGTACCTTGCTTTTTGCAAGGTAGGCCATAGCGGTACCTCTGAGCCATGCGGCAAGAGCACATTTTACAATGTGTTCAAGGCCTGGTCTCCAGCTTTGCGCTTTAGGAAAAAATCCCAACACGCGATGTGCGTGACATGTCAGACGTTGAAGACGGCCATCCACAATGCAAGCGAACTGATCTCAGTTGTTTAAATTTAGCTTCCAAATGCGCACCGTCTAAATGCTTCTTGACGATGATGACCACTTTTTTTTTACTTTTTGACGATGATGACCACCTTCATAAAACTTGGAGACAGCTCTCTAGCTAAGGACTTCGATGAGCATGCCAAGCTTTGCAACCAATTGCTTTCCCACTACTCAGACCAATACAAAGATCGATTGGTTTACTGGGCGGCAAGGGCTAGATCGTCGACAGAGGGTGACATATTACGCATGATAGTTGACTCTTTCGATAGATCGAAGTTGCAGCTCCCTGCATGGCACCTACGGAGAACCCCGAAGAGAACCGTGTACGAAACAATCAACAGTGACCTTGATCAATTTTTTGCAGAAAAAAGAAAACAAACATGGGGATAGGATTTGGGCACACGGGAGAAAATGCTCAGGCCAAACAGTTGGTTTTTAAACATTGTTTCTCACTCGTGTTGCCGAGGAGCATCATTGGTTCTCACGGCGGTTCTTTGCCATGGAGTTGGATGTTGGATGTTTCTATCCGCCCAGGAAGGGATGAGTGCTGGTAGCAATTGGAATTGGGAATGCGTCTCTTGGCACCAATTTGGTGACAGATCGGGCTTCTGAAGTCAAGTAATAAGTAGTTGACATTACTGGGTTGGGGCAGATCCTCCTGGCCACTGTTTCTAGGTCATGAGAGCTTGCGAAGGAGTCTGGGTGAGATCCCGGGCACGAAATTCACCGTTTGCAAAGGAGTTACTTGGAATATAGCTGTTAGTTTTGAAATTTGGCATTTCCCGATCTAGCTAGCAAACCCTTGTAAGTAGAAGTCTATCTAAGGCTATGGCTCCAATCCGATAACACCGTCAAGGAGCTTCGTAACCAGTATGGGGCGAAAATGTTGACGAGTATGGTTCAGGCCGGCTTGTGGGGGGTGGCATCATGCCACCACCTGCAAGTCGGCCACACCCACGAAGACATAGACGCCATATTTTCCCTAGTGGCAGTGGCTTTGAGGACATGTCAGTCCGAATGCTTGCAAACGCCGATGGATGTGGTCAAACGGATTGATTCCAAACTAGGGCACCTTTGGAGGAACAAGGACCAGGTGTTCTCTATTGAGGTGGTTGACACTGTGACTAGGATGTAGAAACAATTTGATTGTCATACTTCGCTCAGATTTAAGTCATATTTTGGCCCCAATTGTGTTCTTCCGAGTTTTGCCCGTGTTTTCACCCATGGTCTAAGGTACGCGATTGGGTCTCTATTCTACCTGGTGGAGTCACTTTCAAAAATGCTTTCCGAGCCCGGAAGTGGATTGATGATGAGGACAAAACCCCGCTGCCCCAGTCGTTCACTTTCATGGCCAGGGCAGGCAAGGTAAACTTGTTCCAACTTACACACTCGCATTGTTTTGAATCTGCTACATCAGTAACCAAGAGCAATCAGTATTTTGCATACTATCGATCGGAATGTTTCTCTCCTGCGGCAGGTCTTCCGAACCAAGGGCCAGATCTTGCATTGAGTGACCGCGTCCCCAGAGCCTTGCGGTCAGAAGATGTGATGGATGATGTGTTTTGTATGGTGAAGGAGCGCATGGCGACCGATGGCCTGTGCCAGGCTCCCTTGTTGTGTCTTCCTGGCTCTTTCCTTCAGCAGAGCCAGCAAATGTTGAGACGGGCCAATGATCCTCAATGCCCGGTTCAAACCTGCCATCTTGAAAGTGATAGGCGGGATGAACTCCGTACTTTGAAGTTTGCCATGGGGAAAGACTTTCCTCATTTGACCCGGGCTGCAAGTTTCTATGAAAGTATGATTGCCTCTGCTTCACGTGAGCCTGGGGGTGTGCCGCAGCTGACTTTCCTCCGTCGTGCAAGCACAGACGGTCGCCGTGATTGGGGTGCAGTTGGGATTGGCCAAAGGCCCCGCGTTCCCAAGCCATACGAGCTCCAGGTTGTTTTTCACCGTGCTCGTGTGTGAAGTTAACTGCTGGGGTGCAAAGCAGTCTTTAAAAAATGCTTTTTCAAGCTTCAACTGTTCAAGATGAAATTTTCAATCACATGACAGCCGCAAGTCCATGGGCATGATGCTTTCTTATCCCTTTAGAATCTAGTAGGTGTTGCTTCGTCCATTGGCTCAATGTGAGCTTTTCACTTTGGTGCGGACTCGCCCCTGATTTCAAGATGGAGGGTGAGTCGGAAGGCCAAGCTGGCCCCATTGGTCAACTTCGAGCCTATTTCGACACAGTTCCTTTTTGAAAATTGAATGCGTTGGGTTTCAATCCAATCCGCCAATGGGCCATTTTCTTTCTATTTGGATCCGAGGTTGCAGCTGAGAAGAATGTTGGGGAACACGTAGCGTCGGTTTTCAAAGACAAAGCGAAGATGGCAGCTGCAGGGTCCTCAAAAATTATCCTGCTGGTTTCTATTTCATTTACCCTTACCCTGAGCTAAGTTTGGGGAGCATGGTTGTTCAGGCCATTGGGGAGCTTGTGGAAACCAATCCAACAGCGCAGCTGAGCAGAGCATTCCTCACCATGACCCCCAACGACACCATGGATGAGTTTTGGCTGCCTCTGAGAAGTTTTGACTACTCAGCAGCTGGAAAGAACGGATGTCCGGGCTATGACCAAAAAAAACATCTAAAGTGTGGAATGGTTTTAATTGGTTGAACCAACTATTTATATTGGTTCGCTGCCAGTTTCTGAGTTTCAACTTCGTGACCCTGCAGTTTTTCCATCCAACACGCAGCTGGCCATTCACTTTCCAGAGTTTTTGCAGAATGGGTACAAGAGTAGCATCGGCAACATTGAGTGCAAGTTTCCATTGCGAAGCTCTTCGCGAGAGATTGGCGATTTCACGGTGGGAGTCACTGATGGTTTTTGCAAAATCATCATAATGATGACCATCGTGGTGATGGTGAAGGAGTTGGACTTTGGCAGGGACGAACTTTCTGATCCGCAACTTCGAATGGTCTTAGGTAGCTTCTCCCAGCTCCGCTGCAGCTACCAGCACTATGAGAACCCAGCCCATTTCTTCCTCCATTCGCTCAGATCCTTTTCTATCATCTTTCAATGTTTTTATTGTACCCTCATCTTTGTCCCGAGGCAAGTTTTGGGCAACAACCTGTTTTACAATGTGCTAGGCTCTTTCTTGTGGCCAGTTCCTTGAATGCTAAGAAACGGGCTATGTGTCTGCAGAGAAACAAGGGCCATCACCGGTGCAAATAGTTGCAGAGCTGCAGCACGCAATCGATCTCCAGCGACGCCAAACGCATTCCAAAAAAATACTCCCCTGCGGGACATGTTGAACAAAATTGTAGCAGAGTACAACAGGTTTGCTTCCAACAAGAAACACCGCTTAGACTCTGCCCGGAAAGCTTTGGCCCTCAACTTGACCCTAGGGAAAAGCTTAGCCTTACTATGCCTTTTTCAAATGGTTTGTATTTCCCTGGGATTTTCCAACCTGGTCCAACGCCACTGAGCTTTCTGGCCTTGACAGCTTGCACGATCCAGGATGCGGTGCCCATCTGCCTTGCTGACGAAGCTGCATCAGCATTATGATCATTACAAGGCTGAGAATTCAGGAGAGAATAATTGTGGGCACATGCTGGGTTTGGTCTACCTTGTGTTCAAAAAATAAAACACCATGTCGGGGGCCAAGGTCTATCTGAAACGATCCCTGAACAGGAGTACCCCATGAGCTGCTGCAGGCAGACTACTTTGTTCCTGGCTCTTGCTCCCGGAAGGAATTCGATCGATATCGGGGAAAAGAAATCTTTGCGGAAATCTTGGAGGTGACACCTGAGATCACCATGATGTACTTTGACCGTGTCATTCAGGACACCACATGCAGCGTCTTTGCATGGTTTTCCTGTATATGAGTTTTCCTGGATTCCCAAGCACCCACACCCAGAGAACTGGATAGAGAGTACCTGGCCCAACCAAAGCTGATTTGGGTCAAAAAACTTGGCCGTCCTTGGTCTTAAGTTTGGCTGAAAAGGAGCCCACTTGGGCCCGACTTGGGGCCTAACTTGCGCCGAACTTGGGCCAGTTGGCCCCAACTTCAGCCCAACCAAGGTCCAACATGGCGCAATGCGGGCACATTTAGACGCAAGTTGGGCTTAACGTGCGCAACTTGGTCCTGTCGCAGAAGTTGGGCCCAAGACCGGCCCAATGTGGGCAACATGGCTTGGTCACGGGCCCCCATCCAAGCCAAAAAAATATCGCTGAGTCGCTGAGTCCGCAAAATTGGCTCCCACCTTTGGCCTGGGCTGCCCCCCCAAAAAAACCTAACTTGGGTTCAAGCTGAGCTATCTTCGACCCAACTGGAGCCCAATCTGCAGCCAATTGGGCTGAAGCGCATGGAGGCCCAAGTCACGTCCAAAGTGGCACGAGTTATAGTATCCTGTGGTGACAGCCTCAACACTAAGCATCATGGATGCCAGTGAAAACGCGTGTTTTGACGATACTTGGGCCGAAGTTGCTCTCAAACAGGTTCCACTTGGGGGCAAGTTGCACCATTTTCCTTCCAAGTTGGGCCGAAGTTGGGTTGAGGCCTTGTTGGCCGAAGTTGGCCCCAGTGGAGCCCATGTTGCGGCCGTCAGATCGACACGGTGCATTTGGCGGATTTTGGGCTGATCTGCAAAATGTGCAAAGTACTATAGCGGGAAATCGGGGAACCGACTTTTGGCGGCGCAGGGGCGAACACCCAGTCCGGTCGCACCCACTGCTAAACTGTACCACACCTCAGCACCTTCGGTGCGGGCGGATTTCGAAGCCGTGCCAGGATTTTTCCAGAAGGGCATCCAGGGAAGCCACCGTCAAAGCGAAGGACGGGGTTTCAAACAACCCCTGCATTTCTTGTTCTTTAGAAAACACAACATTGAATAATAATCAGTTTTGGGCACCTGGCCAGAAACAACACCAATTGTCGGAAGATGCGCACCTGGTGCTGTTTGACAACTGCTGCTTGTGGACTTGGATGCGGAAGAAGATGGTAACTACCTTCAACGGGGAGGTGGTGGAGAAGCACGACAAACTATTTGATGAAGGGTTGCTTACCTTCACACGGCAAAGCAGTTTTCCTGTTGGGCCAGGGTCCCAAAATTTTCAAATGCTTTGGCTAAGAGCCTACAGCGCTGCAGGATTAAACTAACTATTGGTTGCCATTTTTTTGAAGAACAGGGTGATTGGTTGCCAAATTTTTTTGGCCAAGGGAGCAAAATTGTGATTGGTTGCCGAATTTTTTTGGCCAAGGGGACAAAATTGTGATTGGTTGCCGAATTTTTTTGGCCAAAGGTGACAAATTGTGATGTGGTTTCCAGAAACCACGTCGCAAATCTGATGGTCTGGCCGAAAAAATTTGGCCAGCCAGGTCAATCATTTTTGGGATCGAAAAAATAACTTCAGATTGTGATGTGGTTTCTGGAAACCGCGTCGCAAATTGCTGGCTTTCGAGGGGGGCAATCATTTCCAAGCATGTCCAAATCAATTCCCCCAATCATGGGTAGCCTGGAAAAGGCTGATATCGTGATGTGGTTTCTGGAAACCGCGTCGCGTTTTTAAGTTGGAATCCAAGGGTAAAGTTTGATGTGTTTTTTTAATGGATATGTACCATGCGTAAATTTCGGAAATAACTATCACGATGATATTAAATGCATCACTTATCATATAATTCTTGAATATACATCCCTCATACATGTAACAGCCTTCGGCATTCCGCCGGCCCTCTGGCCCTTGGCTTACAGGCCCAAAGCAGGGGTTGTGTAAAGCTGCTCGCTGTAAAAGGTGGTTTGCGTAAAAGGTGGTTTGTCCAAAAGTTGGTTTGTGCAAAAGCTGGTTTGTGTAAAAACTGGTTTGTGTAATTATGGGTGTGTAAAGGTTGGTTGGTGCAAAACGTGGTTTGTGTAAAAGCTGGTTGGTCGAAAAGTTGGTTTGCGTAGAAGCTGGTGCGTGTAAAAGCTCGTTTGTGTAACAGCTGGTTGGTGTAAAAGCCAATTTGTAAAAAAATGGGTTTGTGTAAAAAGCTGGTTGGTGTAAAAGCTGGCTGGTGAAAATGTTTGTTTGTTTGGCTGGCATGTGTAAGACCTTAAGGTGTTAAACAGAAAAGAGCGAAGTTGGTACATGCAAACAGCATGGCTGTGAGAGGGCATGCGGTGAAGGCCGTGAATGCAGAGGAAGAGCAGGAGTGGCAGGCGCGTATGGAAAGTGTTGGGCGCAAAAGCGGCAGGTTAGAACATATTTACTTCTGGCTGGAAGGGGATCATGGAGAAATGCTGCATCGCATGTGCGAGAACGGGCTGTAAAATGTGGAGAAAAAGTGGAAAAATGCTTCATCCCAGGGCGAGCCGGAAGAAGAAGATGAACCTGATGATGATGACGATGACGATGATGATGATGATGGTGGTGACGATGACCACCGAGACAATGATGATGTAAATAAGGTCAGTGCTAGGTAGCTTCAGAAAAGAGACGAGACGACACGAGACTATACTAGACCATACTAGCCTTTACTGAACTTGGCGTTACCAGACTAGACTTTACTATGCGATACTAGGGGGCGGGGGGAGAATGGGGGGTGGGGGGTAGGACAGCGAAAGCAAAAATCTGTCGAAGGAGCAACTATAGGTGAAGCTAAAGCTATCACAAGATGCATCACAAGAACGTCTACAAAACACGCCGGCAGGCCGGCGGATTATTATGTTGAATACAAATTGTATAATACAATATTATAGTTATAATATGTTGTTATATTTTAAATTTATATATGCATTATCTTATACATTTATTATTTGTGTATATGTATGTTAATATGTTAAAGTAAATAATATATATATAATGTGTATATATCTCACATAAATATATATATAATATAATATATATATACGTATATTCATATCATATAGTATATAGTATATATATATACACAATAAATCTATATTTAAACTATAGAGTAGTATGTCCTCCTAATTACCATGTACGTAGATGCCGTGATCTGAGGCATTTGGATTCAGATCTTTCTTCAGTGATGAAAGCTGGGGAGCCAGACTTTGACTGGAACCGGGTGAGCTTCATCTTGGAGGCTTGTTGGTGCAAACCCACTTTGCTTTTTGCTAAGAAGTTTCAGTTTAGTACAACAATTATCATCAATATCGTATCTCAACCAAATTGCCCTCGAGATTCTTTTTGGCATGCTGCAATGGCCCTGTAGGCCCATGGCACAAGCCTTGCTGGATACGTGGAGAAGCACCAGGATCAAAGCAAGAATGCCCTGCGGCGGAGCATGCAGGCAGCATTCAACGCATGGGTTGAGGAACTCCGGGCGGACCAAGCTCAATTTTCTTCGGACAAAGTGTTGAATCTTGCCTACAACTTCTCTTTGGATTTTGAAGCTCAAAGTCAAACCCCTTACATGTTGCAAATTGTTGGCCCACATTTTTTCTTTTTGGAGGACCTGGACACAGCACAGGGAATTGCTTGGTGCTACACCAGTTGGGGGGTCCAAGGTTTTTTATGTTCTTACCCCATGCCGTCTCCGAGGGCTGAGAAAGAAGGTGTCCGTCAACGTGCCAAGTTGGTCAAGCAGCTGGAGGACAAACAAACATTATGCCCAAAATCAAAATTCAATCTTCAATGATATTCCCATCCTTTTATGGCGCTTCGGGTTCTTCAAAACATCACATCCTTCATGATATCTTGCACCCCATAGGAAATAGTGAAAATTGATGGTGGGCAGTATAAATAAATAAACAAATTTATAATATAAATATATTCTATGTTGAATCCCATTCTGCAGGACTGCCACACAAGGGCTTGGGACGCAGTGGCCTCCTACATGCAGAACCACATCAAGGTGTTGTCCGGCCGCACCTTGGAAGCGGAGCAGACGCTTATGCCGGCCAGCAGATCGTGGTTGCGAGACACGGTGATGGAGGTGGGTGTGTAAGGGTCAATTTTTTTCATCCCCAAGACAAAAAACAACATCCACTTAAGTCAGTAAAGGTTGTTCTGAATAAAATTGTTGACCATCGATTTCTTGGGTGTTGTTTCAGAAAATAGGTGTCAAATGGGGCAGCTGACGACCACAGCATCATTGTGCTCATGCAATGTCCTGTGGTTGGCATCATGTCGGCAGCCTTCAAAGGGTTCATGATCACCTACATCTGCAACATTCTCAGTGACTACCCGGTCAACTCGATATGCTTGCTGGTACACCCGAATCGGGCAAGCCAAGACAGGATTGTTTACACACACACAAAAAAAGGTTGTGTTGGATTTGAAAAAAATGATTCGGTGAGCTGATAGAAAAAGCACCAAGTATGTCTCGTACCTCCAAAGCAAACAGTAAAGAAATGCATTCATCTTTGCGTTTTATCCGCCACCAGCTCAACACCAGATTTCTCCGTTTGAGGGCCATGCCACGCCCCTGCAGGAAGCCTGTGAAGCAAGAAGCGGTAGAGAAGAAAGAGGAATCGAATGTCAAAATGGACGAAAGTGAGGATGAGAATTGCCCGGGCATCAAATCAGTGGAAGAGTCCGAGGAAATTCAAGTTCGGGACATCAGGTACAACTTGGAGACACTTGTTTGACACTGTTTGGTTTCCCCGACCTTTTTTGGGTGTGAAGCTGTGGCAATGAGGGGGGGGGGCATTAATTATCTCTAATGGGTTACTTTCGAGCGATCAGTCATTTTCAATCTGAGGACGCAATTGTCCATGAAAGACCGAAATTTGAAAGTCCGGCCAATGACGTGGATCTTCGACCCGGCCATTTGGCTTTAATTTTGTGATTTCCTCAAGAATCCCAGTCAAATATCTATAATTGATATCTCATTGTTCTTATATTTCAAAACCCTTTAGCTATTAGGAGAAAAGATCGTATATTTCATTGAACCTGACAGGCGACAGTCTACGGCAAGCGCGACGGGGTGCTGACAGGGCTAGCCATTACCCACAGAGATTCCAGGAATTTGTTCCACACCACCAAGGGCTGGAAGACGGGAGCTGTGCACGGAATTGGTATGTGTCCACGGTCAGAAATGTACAAGCCAGAGCAAGCAACTTGCCAAATTTGTTTTGACATCAAACCCCAAAGTAAATTTTGTGTTTGGGAAGAATGCTTCTTGTCGCCCTCGGGTTAGAGGAAAAATCTCTACCGCAACCCTGCCTGCAAGGCATCGCCTGGTATACATTCTGTACCACACCTTGGCCGAGCATTCACGGATGTTCAGGAGCAGAAACAGGTGCCAGGGAACATGCGCATATGGATTTACCAGTTGCCAATCTATGCTGGCCCTAAGCGTGCTTGGGGCCACCACGATCTTAAGGAACCCTATTACCCAGTGATAGTTATCTTATTTTTGAGGAACCCTATGATACTTATTATCCTTGGGATTCTTTTCAGGTACCTTATTATAATTATCCTGCAGATTCTATAGGAACCTTATGATACCTGTCCTTGGGATTCTTTGGGTGCCTTATGATACTTATTGTCCTTGCGCTTCTTTAGGAATACTATGACTTATCCTGTGGTTTCACACAAAGTCACTTGACACGTGGGGAGGCTGTTTTTTCAATTGAAGGCCATCGGTTCCCTGAAAGTTTGATTCTGCGCCAGGTAGCTGCGGGGACCGACTTCGTACAGAAAACTCTGGACGCATTCCAAATCCGCTCCTCGAAAACAAATGTGCTGGTGGATTTGTACGGCTACGACGGCTGGGCTGCCCTGGCCTGCCTGCAGGATAATCAGTCACAAATTAGCAGCGTTTTTGGTTTTTGAGGGGGAAAGTAGAATATGGCCTTTAGCCCAAAAGTTCCAACAAACTATGTCGGGGTTTTGCCATACAAAGAACCATTCAGGAAATCCAAGAGGGCAGGGAGTGCGTTTGCGCAACGCTCTGCCTCGACAACAGCGGGCAGGACTTGCTGACCCGACTCAGCAATGCAGTTTACGAGCAAGCACGGGCTGGCAATTTGCAGATCAGCTCGTTCCCCAATTTCGATCCTGTGCTCAATGCGTTGCGGAATGGCAGTGCCACTGATACAGCGAAGAGTTATCGGGTGAGCTCACAACGACATGACCAACTCCTTGTCCTAGAAAGCATGGCAAAGAAGTGGCTCGAGGATCCAGAGTTTGAACAACAGGCACGCGATGTGATCACTGCGCACAACGACGAGTTCAATGCCTCTGGTGAGTTTGTGCTCGCCGCAGAAAGGTATGGGTGGAACAAAACTGGTCATATGGCTTCACACTTGCTAGTAGCAACCCTCCAATTTTCAAAGTAATACTGACTTGCCTGTATCGTGGTTCAGCTTGGGGTTTTGTAACCAGTAGTGAGCCACTGCTTCCTGGAATTCAGCACATCAATCCCAGCTCTGACATGAAATATAAGCCCACAAAGTTCACCTCCAAGATATGTTATCTTGTTTTGATAGGAGTTCTTATCCGGACTTGTTCAGCCACACTCCAGGACTGAAGCAAGGACAGGAGCATCGGAAGATGACCCTTTGGAAAGACCTGCGAAGCGGATCAAGCTTGAGGCCTGCAAAACCGAGGTGGTTTCAAAGTTGGTCCAGTCGAATCTTCGATTTTGTTTGATGACGTGCTATCTATTTTTATTTCTGTGCTGTTCTGTGGAAGTCCCTGGTTCAAAAACATATCACTTCCCCAGTAGCCCCTACTAAGCCATGTGTTTACCGGGTGGTTCGTGGCAAATTCAGGAAGGTGCTGCAGCTGAACAACACATGCGATCTGATTTCCGGTGAAGACAAGATCTACATATCTTCAAGGAACCAAAACCAATTCTTTCAATTGCGTGAGATGCTCCTTGGCTTATAGTCCTCCCTAAGAAAATCCATTTTGGGGAAATGGGTGGATAACAAAACCTTCGCACAAAAAGCCCGGTGGTGGTCGAAACATGTTTGGAATCAGCTGTGAATGTATGACTTTTAAGGCCCTCTTTAATGCAGTTGAATGTCGGATCTTTACTTGTATATCAAACCCAGGTGGGGCTATGGAAGTGGCGAATGGAGGGATGGAGCTGTGCTTTGTCAGCCAAGTCAACACTTTTCATATTCTTCCCAAATCAAACCGTATTACCAAATCCTGACCAGCACCTCACCAAACAATAACATAATCCAGCGGGGTCAAACTGAAAAGCAAGGAAGCTGGTGAAGTGACTCAGAACGCAGAAGGGCGTTGGTTTGCATTCAACATCAGTCGAACCGACTTCATGATCCTAGAGAAGCGAACCTTACCCACACACCTCCAGGCCTTGCCAAACACTGACGTCGCAGTGACACTCCAGTCCCTGATCAACGATTTGGAAGATCTTGGTGAGGCTAAGGGTGGCTTCAAATTTGGCTAGGCCATTTTAAGCCTGTTAAGTGGAATCTGGGATTTTACTTTGACACTGACATGAGTTGACCCCCCTGAGGTGAAAATTGAGCTAAGTCACCATGAACGTGATGGTGATGGAAACTTCAAATCAGTGAAGCCACTCGTCTTCGTAATGGACGAACCAGTGGATGACGGACAGCAGGATGCAACCAAGAAGGAAAAGGAGAAGAAGAAGAAAAAGCCGGTGATCACATCCCGCAACTTCGGGGCCTTTGTCTCAATTCCGGCCGTGAAGGGTGCCGACAACTTGGTCCTTGCGTGGCGATGCAGGCCGCTCGGTTTTTTCCCTCTATATGTCCCTTGATGTCCCCTGGAAATGTATATTCCTTTGCTGGGCCCCATTGAATTTCTTAGTGGGATTCACTGCTGCCCCAAGGATAGATGCCGCTGGTGCCACCGAGAAGGGAGCAAAGCTCATCGTGCCGATTCGACCCGTGATGTGTTTGAAGTACCAGCTGGAAGTGAACAGTGAGACCGTTTGCTTGGTGTGAGACACTATAAGCCAAGTTTGCCTGATGGTGGGGTCAACTGCCTACTATTGAAAAGTCACCTTTTCAAGAGAACACTCAAAAGAGAACGTTTTTTTAAATCGCTGTATGACATGGTTGCTCCGGCAAGTGGACCTGAAGCACGCTGAGTGCGATTTTGTTCGGGGTAGGGCTGAAGCAAGTCGCTCGCCCGCTGAGGTGGTCAGTCAAGTGAACCCTCCAACATCTAGTAGGAACCAACTTTATCTTGCATTGGATTTTTGCTGACCTATTTCCACAATATTGCAAAGCTTTTCAGACATCAAATGAAGCTCACCTCTGCTGATTCGGATTAAGCCAGTTGATGCCAAAAATGGAGATCTTCAACTAGTACATGCAGTTTTTTTTCAGGAAACATTGAGATATGTGTCGGATTGGCTTGACCATCGCTTGTTTACCTTAGCCATTTGAAAAAAAGGTTAGGTCTCGTGCAGCCCAGCCCACAAAACAATGGATTCCCACTCTCAGAGCAAGAGTGATGATGACTCCGTGGTTGAAGTTCCCTTGTCTGCCAACGTCCGGCCACCAGCCACTAGACTTTCTTCCAGAAACTGAAAATGATGATTTGCAGCCAAACAAAAAATTGAACTTGAGTTCAGTCAATACCCCGCCAAGGCTTTCAATCTACAGCGTTTGCTGTCATCACGGTCCCTGCAGAGTCCAGTGCCACGACCGACTCCGAGCGCTCCTGCATCCGCCAGAAAAGTTCAGACACCACCTCTAGTGGCTTCGGCAGCTGCAGGTAGTTCCCAAGGCTGGGTCTGATGAGCATGAAAATAATGGGTATCTCCCCTTCATGTTTTGAAATCCTCAAGACCAGCTGGCTCGTAAGAATCCCTAGTCAAAATAACTACTTGTGCCAGACTGTTTCAAAACGAGCAATGTTTGTAGAAACTCTTAGCCCTACCAGGTGCTAGCTTGGTACATGGCCTCCCTGGCCGTGTTGGATCTGATGATTCATCTGGGGAAAAGGAGAAGCCAGTGCCCAAGGCAAAAGCTTCTGGTAAGCAGAAGGCCAAGAACAAGAAGAGCACCCCTCCGAAAGAAGATGATCATGAGCCAATCCATGATCCCAACAGAGATCATGATGATGATGATGAAAATGCAGGTGAAGGTGACAACCAGGAATCCGAGCCCCGTGCGTCCGGTGAAGCTGAGAAAGTCCCCAAAAAGAGGCCTGCAGCGAGCGTCCCCACCAAGAAACCAGCCCGCAAGGGCCGGAAATGTGACGAGGACTGCGCCCCGTACTCCAAGCAGGGGAGTTTGTTTTTTTTTCCAGCGTCACTAGATTGTCCAGCCCTCCAAAGAACTAAACAAGCGGTGTGGTATTGGGCCAGTACTGGAGAGGGGTTTTTGTAATTTATTGTATAGTAATTGGTTCATTTTTTGATCATGATATCACAGTATATAATATATATATATATATTGCATAATTTGTAATTTGCACTGTATACGGTTTGATTGGGTCAAATCTTTAACCATCGACATGAATGCATATTACATATGTATGTCATGTATGCCACCTAAAAGTGTTAGCTTTTGTCTCGACCACGATTTTGGAATCACATTCGCACATGATATATCCTGATCATAGCATGCATGCTTTTTAGTATGGCAGGAAACGCATGCACATACACAGTTATCTACCACCTTGTGGTTGAAAATCAACCGCATGGATTGCTCCAGCCTATGTTCTGTGGTGAGGAATGTTATGAGGAGGAAACTGAGACCCCCCAGCCGTTTGAGTATGCCATCGAGAAGAAGGCTGAATGGACCCTGCAACATTCTCAGGGTCCCCATCAGTTCCAATTTCGTGGGAAATGATTTCAAAATATGTGCTTGTTTACATGTATGGCCTCTGATCTAAGGTCTGTGGAGGAGAGCCAACCACCCTATAGCTACCACCCGGACAACCAACTGGGCGAGTATCCGAGTCCATTCTCCCCATTCTGTCCAGACTCAGCCCCTTGGAAAAACATGTTTACTAAATTGTGGAATCGGTCACTTGGACCGTCTCCTACTTCCACTCCAGGCTTTCGGCGCGGACAAGTTGCAAGATGGCTGTCCAGAAATGGCTGCCGCTCGCCATGACTAACGGTGAGAGGAACATCTCATGGCATTGTGTCATGTAGTGCGTGTGTGTGTGTGTGAGAGAGCGTGCCTATGTGTGTAATGTCTTTGGTGTTTTTTGTTGCCTGCTAGATAATCGGGCAGCACTAAGGAGACCGAGCTTGATCCCTATACCCCTGTGGCTCAGCTACAGTAGTGACTACAGGAAAATCTCAGATGGGAACTTAGGGGACACTAGGGGGGCATCGCCTTTTTTCTTGTTTCCGCCATGGCATTAGCCGAATACTGTTCGCCAAAACTAAGGCGAAGGAACTTTTCCCTGACAAGGAGATTGAAAGGAATGGCAAGGACGGTGCCATTTCCCCTCCTGGCCTCACCAAAGTGGATAAGGAGCTTTGCGCTTCAGATGGACGTACTTCTGATGTGGTTGCCTCTTCACCTGTTGGTGATGAATATGTGGATGAGCTTTTGGATGATAAAAAGGCTGCCGCGGACAAGGAGCTGGTCCGCAAGCCAGCCACTACTGAGAATGTTGAGAAAAAGCTGAAAGCCATTGGCCGTGAATTGGACAGGCTGGACATGGGACTGAAGCCTGCCCCAAAGTCAGCAGCGGCCACGACCGCCTTGAGAGCGACAGCCAAATCCAAACCCAAGGCCAAGAGCACCCCGAAGACCAAGAGCAGAAAGCCCGAGCCGAAGCCCAAGTCAGAACGCAAGAGACGAGGTGCGCGTGCTAGCGAAGTCAAGCGCGCAAAGGAGACAAAGAAAACCAAGGATAAGAAAGTGAAGGGTCCCAAGAAAGAGGACGATGAGACTACGGCGCTGAAGAAAAAGATGCACTCTGCATCTTGGCAGCGGCATGGGTGAACATGACAAGTTTGATTACCGGCTCCTTCCTTACACCTCTTTGCTTCATGTTTTTTCCCATTCACTTTCTTCTCAGGTCTACAGCAACCATGTTTTTTTCCCATTCACTTTCTTCTCAGGTCTACAGCAACGCATGGGTAGCCAAGAAGTTGCGTGGTGGCAGCGGCCCTGAGTGCAAGGCTGCTGGGTGGGAAGAAAGAAGGGCGCGGCTTGGCACTTTTAATTATGTGAAAACTATGTGTGGCACAAAATGAGCATCAATTTCTGAGTCTTTGCCTTTTGTCAAAAAGGGGGTATAATGCTGGGATCTCCAGAATCTAAGGTGGATTTTTGCCAATGGGCACCAGGATGCTGAGTGCGCACAGGGATTCGCCAGGTTCCTATAGATTTTGTGTAAGATACCAGATTCCTATGCCAGATTCCTACAATGGGGTCTGTGACGATGCAAACGCATCCTAATCTATACCTACTTACGATTTGAAAAGTCGTGAGTCGCAGTGAAACATGGATGTCAAACACTGCTGTGGGGAAGCGGCAGAGAAAACAAATGGCGAGCGATGGCAACTCTTGCAATTCCCAGGCCCCACTTCCCAGTTGGAAAGGACCCAGAAAGGGTTGGAATGAGTTACATGTATGTATAGATATGTGTCTATATTAAACGGACTGTTAGGAAGGTGATGCATGAGTCGATGGTTTTTGCTGCGGATGATCATGTTTCAATATGTGGTTTCGTTTATATTGCCCTGACATGCCCTGACTCGCAAAAAATAAAAGGATAGTTTATTTTAAGGCTACTGTAAAGTCATAGTGCTTCTAAAGGGTGTTAGTAGCCCGGACAGCCAAAACTCAATGGGTGATAGATAAATATGCGAAAAGAAATAACGAGCTAATGAAGTTTTCTGAGCCTCAAATCCGGACCCCTTGAAGAATAACATGGAGCGGCACTAAATAGGTTTGGAGATGTTAGGAGGATGATTTTCTGTTTGAAACCGGACAGGGTTGAGTCTTTCAGGGGCGCTAACCAGTAGGTGTGGATATTGTCAGCCAAAGTGGGATAGATAGATGGATGGATGGATGGATAGATAGATAGATAGCGATATAGATAGAGATATAGATAGAGGTATGGATAGAGATAGAGATAGAGATAGAGATAGATATATAGGTATAGATATAGATATAGATATAGAAATTGATATAGATAGATAGATAGATAGGTAGGTAGGTAGGTAGATAGGTAGATACATAGATAGATGGAAAGATAGATAGATTGATCGATAGATCGATCGATCGATCCATAGATAGATAGATAGATAGAGAGATAGAGAGATAGAGAGATAGATACAAAGCACGGGCAAAAGGGGCCCAGAAATGCGACCAGAAGCCGAGAAGCCGAGAAGCCGAGAAGCCCGACACAAGCCGAGAAGCCGAGAAGCCGAGAAGCCGCGAAGTACGACACAAGCCGAGAAGCCGAGAAGCCGAGAAGCCGAGAAGCCGAGAAGCCGAGAAGCCCGGCACAAGCCGAGAAGCCAAGAAGCCGAGAAGCCAAGAAGCCGAGAAGCCGAGAAGCCGAGAAGCCACCGGACAAGCTGAGACAGTAGCCCTGGAACCCCCTTTGAACACTATGTTGCATCTTCACCATCACAAGACATCAACTCCCCAACCCCCTCTGAACAATACGTTGCACCTTGAGACATCAGCCCCGCCACCCCCTTTGAATATATGTTGCATCTTCGAAGATCAAGCCAGCGACCCCCTCTGAACACTACCTCGGCCCGTTAAACTTCTACATTCATTGAAGATCTTCAATGAGGGTTTAATTCTCCCAGCCCCTTCAAACTTCTACATTCATCGAAGATCTTCAATGAGGGTTTAATTCTCCCAGCCCCGTTAAACTTCTACATTCATTGAAGATCTTCAATGAGGGTTTAATTCTCCCAGCCCCTTCAAACTTCTACATTCATCGAAGATCTTCAATGAGGGTTTAACTCTCCCAGCCCCGTTAAACTTCTACATTCATTGAAGATCTTCAATGAGGGTTTAATTCTCCCAGCCCCGTTAAACTTCTACATTCATGGACGATCTTCAATGAGGGTTTAATTCTCCCGAGCCCCGTTAAACTTCTACATTCATTGACGATCTTCAATGAGAGTTTAATTCTCCCCACCCCCGTTAAACTTCTACATTCATGGACGATCTTCAATGAGGTTTTAATTCTCCCCAGCCCCGTTACAAGGTGGTGCCCGTAGGAAATAACTTGTTATAACCTATGTTATAAGTTGAGTAAGTGGATTTCTAAATTAGCGAACTTGGTTATAACTTGTGTAACTGATGTTGTAGATGTAACTGAGTTGAGTAGTTATAACATGATTTAAGTAACTTAAGGGGAAAAGATAAAAATAAGATATGGGGAAGTTAGCAAAGTTAGGTTTTGTTGTGTTGTTTTTTGAGTTCGCATGTTTTGACCAGTGAATATAGGAACATTTGGCATCCTCGAAGCTGTTTCTGATCAAGTTTGTGGGAAAGGCAGCATCTTTTGGGTGGAGATGGCAAATGCTTGCAGAGCGACTACTGAAAGTGGCTCTCAAGAAACCTTGAGACATAGCGCGGACCAGCAGGACTGACAGACGACACTTGCAGAAAAAATGGCGCTTGGGCGGGTGGGGACTCGCTGCATGCAGAGGGGATCCAACTTGGGTTCTATAAAACTATGATATATAGTTTTTGCTCGATGGAAAACGAGCAAACACAATGTGTTCTAAATGTGTTCTTTTGTGTTCTTTTGTGTTCTATAATATTTTACCCTATATAGACCGCATATGTGTTCTATCCCCCAAACCCTAGAACGCGCATGTGTTCTACGCCAAAACCAATGAACGCGCATGTGTTCTATACCCCAAGACATAGACCGCGTATGTGTTCTACACCATAAAAATAGAACGCGTATGTGTTCTATATGAAATGTAAAAATGTTGTTTTCCAATCGGTATTTGACCACCAAAAATATGATTCCAAGGAAATTTCGTGATCTTTTTGCAGCACTTTGTCCTCCAAAGTTCTGCTGATCCCATGGCAGATATGGCTGACGCTGAGCAGACGCTAGCAGCCACGCAGCCTGAAGCTGGTGTGCAGCTTGGTCACGCCCGCCGTGTGCAGCTGGTGGCGCTCGACAAACCAAAATGACATTTTCTGCATGCCTTGATGAGAAAAAAGCTGCTTGCGCCGTGTGTCCACCCGTCAACCGTTCAATTCGTATCAAAAACATGAAAATCTAGGCATAAACGGCAATTTCTACATTCTAAAAACTTAGCGAAGTTATAACATAGTTATAAATCAACTTATAACTGGCCTAACTTAAGTTATGTTAACTTCAAACTATCTTCCATAACTCACTTATATATTGTCTAACTTCATCTTAACATGGGGGCACGACCTTGTAGACTTCTACATTCATTGACGATCTTCAATGAGGGTTTAATTCTCCCCACCCCCGTTAAACTTCTACATTCACTGACGATCTTCAACGAGGGTTTAATTCTCCCAGCCCCGTTAAACTTCTACATTCATCGAAGATCTTCAAAAAGGGTTTAATTCTCCCAGCCCCGTTAAACTTCTACATTCATTGAAGATCTTCAATAAGGGTTTAATTCCTCCCAGCCCCGTTAAACTTCTACATTCATTGAAGATCTTCAATGAGGGTTTAATTCTCCCAGCCCCGTTAAACTTCTACATTCATTGACGATCTTCAATGAGGGTTTAATTCTCCCAGCCCCGTTAAACTTCTACATTCATCGAAGATCTTCAATGAGGGTTTAGTTCTCCCAGCCCCGTTAAACTTCTACATTCATGGACGATCTTCAATGAGGTTTTAATTCTCCCCAGCCCCGTTAAACTTCTACTTTCTTTGACGATCTTAAATAAGGGTTTAATTCTCCCCAGCCCCGTTAAACTTCTACATTCATGGACGATCTTCAATGAGGGTTTAATTCTCCCCAGCCCCGTTAAACTTCTACATTCATCGATCTTAATGAGGGTTTAATTCTCCCCCCCGTTAAACTTCAACATTCACGAAGATCTTCAATGAGGGTTTAGTTCTCCCAGCCCCGTTAAACTTCTACATTCATGGACGATCTTCAATGAGGTTTTAATTCTTCCCAGCCCCGTTAAACTTCTACTTTCTTTGACGATCTTAAATAAGGGTTTAATTCTCCCCAGCCCCGTTAAACTTCTACATTCATGGACGATCTTCAATGAGGGTTTAATTCTCCCCAGCCCCGTTAAACTTCTACATTCATTGGATCTTCAATGAGGGTTTAATTCTTCCCAGCCCCGTTAAACTTCTACATTCATTGAAGATCTTCAATGAGGGTTTAATTCTCCCAGCCCTGTTAAACTTCTACATTCATTGACGATCTTCAATGAGGGTTTAATTCTCCCAGCCCCGTTAAACTTCTACATTCATTGAAGATCTTCAATAAGGGTTCAATTCCTCCCAGCCCCGTTAAACTTCTACATTCATTGAAGATCTTCAATGAGGGTTTAATTCCCCCAGCCCCGGTAAACTTCTACATTCATGGACGATCTTCAATGAGGGTTTAATTCTCCCAGCCCCGTTAAACTTCTACATTCATCGAAGATCTCAATTTTAATTCTCCCAGCCCCGTTAAACTTCTACATTCATGGACGATCTTCAATGATGTTTTAATTCTCCCCAGCCCCGTTAAACTTCTACTTTCTTTGACGATCTTAAATAAGGGTTTAATTCTCCCCAGCCCCGTTAAACTTCTACATTCATGGACGATCTTAAATGAGGGTTTAATTCTCCCCAGCCCCGTTTAACTTCTACATTCATGGACGATCTTCAATGAGGGTTTAATTCTCCCCAGCCCCGTTAAACTTCTACATTCATGGACGATCTTCAATGAGGGTTTAATTCTCCCCAGCCCCGTTAAACTTCTACATTCATTGACGATCTTCAATGAGGGTTTAATTCTCCCAGCCCCGTTAAACTTCTACATTCATGGACGATCTTCAATGAGGGTTTAATTCTCCCGAGCCCCGTTAAACTTCTACATTCATTGACGATCTTCAATGAGAGTTTAATTCTCCCAGCCCCGTTAAACTTCTACATTCATCGAACATCTTCAAAAAGGGTTTAATTCTCCCCAGCCCCGTTAAACTTCTACATTCATTGAAGATCTTCAATAAGGGTTTAATTCCTCCCAGCCCCGTTAAACTTTTACATTCATTGAAGATCTTCAATGAGGGTTTAATTCTCCCAGCCCCGTTAAACTTCTACATTCATTGACGATCTTCAATGAGGGTTTAATTCTCCCCAGCCCCGTTAAACTTCTACATTCATGGACGATCTTCAATGAGGGTTTAATTCTCCCCACCCCCGTTAAACTTCTACATTCATGGACGATCTTCAATAAGGGTTTAATTCTCCCCAGCCCCGTTAAACTTCTACATTCATGGACGATCTTAAATGAGGGTTTAATTCTCCCCAGCCCCGTTAAACTTCTACATTCATGGCCGATCTTCAATGAGGGTTTAATTCTTCCCAGCCCCGTTAAACTTCTACATTCATGGACGATCTTCAATGAGGGTTTAATTCTCCCCAGCCCCGTTAAACTTCTACATTCACTGACGATCTTCAATGAGGGTTTAATTCTCCCAGCCCCGTTAAACTTCTACATTCATGGACGATCTTCAATGAGGGTTTAATTCTCCCGAGCCCCGTTAAACTTCTACATTCACTGACGATCTTCAATGAGGGTTTAATTCTCCCAGCCCCGTTAAACTTCTACATTCATGGACGATCTTCAATAAGGATTTAATTCTTTCAGCCCCGTTATATATAAATTTCGACATTCATTGACGATCTTCAATGGGGGTTTCCGTGTCGCGCCGCGACGCAACGCCGTGTGCACTCTTGCAGAAGGAAGCGTCGCAGCGCCAACAGCGTCGCAGCGTCGCTCCCGCGTCGCAGCGTCGCAGCGTCGCAGCGCCAACAGCGTCGCAGCGTCGCTCCCGCGTCGCAGCGTCGCAGCGCCAACAGCGTCGCAGCGTCGCTCCCGCGACGCAGCGTCGCAGCGTCGCAGCGCCAACAGCGTCGCAGCGTCGCTCCCGCGTCGCAGCGTCGCAGCGCCAACAGCGTCGCAGCGTCACTCCAGCGTCGCAGCGTCGCAGCGCCAACAGCGTCGCAGCGTCACTGGCCCAACGGCAGCGTCGCAGCGTCGCAGCGTTGCAGCGCCACCCGCCCCCCGGAGCGTCGCAGCGTCGCAGCGTCGCAGCGCCACCCGCCCCCGGGAGCGTCACAGCGCAACGTCGGAAACCCACGCTTCGGCCCCCTTTGCCCCTGCACTGGATAGATAGATAGATAGATAGATAGATAGAGAAAAAGAGAGATAGAGAGATAGATAGATAGATAGATAGATAGAGAGAGAGAGGTAGAGAGATAGATAGATAGATAGATAGAGAGAAAGGGAGATAGATAGATAGATAAATAAGAGATAGAGAGATAGAGAGATAGAGAGAGAGAGACAGAGAGACAGAGAGACAGAGAGACAGAGAGAGGCAGAGAGACAGAGAGACAGAGAGACAGAGAGATATAGATAAAGAGATAAAGAGATATAGATAAAGAATGATAAAGAGATATAGAAAAAGAGATATAGATAGAGAGATATAGATAGAGAGATATAGATAGAGATTTAGATAGACAGATAGATAGATAGATGGATAGATGGATGGATGGATGTATTGATCGATAGATGGATGGATTGATAGATAGATCGATAGATAGATAGATGAGACAGACCGGGGTTGTGGCCCACAAAATGTTTGAATCATTGGGATTTCATGGGATATACAACATATGCAACAAACATTAACGACACAACTTGGGGCGCATGGGGGGCCTGGGAGATCATCCCATAGAGCCTGGGTACCCTCCGGTAATTTAACAGTTTGCTAATGAAAATGGCCCAGTCAGTTCTTTGATACACCGAACTTAAAGATGGTGATCCTCCATAGCTATGTTAGTTTACCGGAGGTAATGTTGAGTTTATATGATTAAGCAGTCCGAATTGATCAACACCCACAGTCCCAAAAAATGTTTGGCACTACTTTGGGTTGGTCCCTTCCTATCAATAAACGTGTGCGAACCCTCCTATTGAACAACACCCTGCTCAGAGATCCTAATTTTGTGGTAGTCTGGATATAGATATTTTTTGATGTTTTTTTGTTTAAATGGTTGAACAAGTAATGTTTTGAAGGGATGTCCCATGCCCAATCTCACCCCATTGGGAGGGAGGTTGCCACTGAAAAGAGAAATCGCGACCCATTGGCAGGCAGGTTGGTTGTTTTCTTATGTATGACAAACCCTAGTGTTTTAATTGTGGGGGGACTCTTACCTTTTAGGGGTGGGGTTATTAATACGAACTTGGCAGTATTATTGAGATGTCAGCACAAGACTAGGATATAACCAACTGCTGCCAGGACTATACAATAGATGGTTGCTAGATGCTGCTGGTTTTAGCGGAATGGTGCATCCAAACAAAGTGCTCTTCTGGAAAGCTAACATGCGAACCAACAAAAATGCACCCGTGATTGCCATGTCTTGCTGGACTGAGGGGATGTCAAGAAGAAACAATGGATGTTGCCATCAATTTTAGGCGATTTTCTGCAACTGTTCCATTCAATCAATTCTGCAACTCAAAAAGACTGCGTTTTTTTGCTGTGAGAAAATTGGAAAAAATGAACGAAACAACCTAGTATTTTCAGGTCGTTGTCCTTAACCATGGGGATTTCTGTCCAGTGACCGGTCACTCAGGTGGCGGAGTTTAATCAGCTTCTGTCGCTTGCGCAAGTTGGTGCAGGCTATGCCTAGCTATACTTGACTAAAGTGGAGAGTGCCCCAGGTATATAAGATCTCCAGCCATATAATATATATATATATATACATATGTACATAATACTATACTATACTATACTATATTATACTATATTACACTACTATACTATACTACACTACACTGCACTGCACTACACTACACTACACCACACTACATACATACATACATATATATATATATATATCATGATATATACGTAAATATCTACATATGGGGTATATTTGGTATGCGGCTGACGATATATGGGTGTTTTACAGGTGTGATATGGGTTGCAAATCATATACTTTACTAAGTGCGGTGCACATCCAAGTCCTGTACGTTGGTTAATAGCTAAGCTTTTGATTGGCATATGGTTGATGTATCTGTAGTTGGAGAGTGTTATACAGGAACTTGTGTCTAGGGACCGTTTCCTTTGTTGTAAAAATGAAAACGAACAAAATACAATCTTGAAACTGCTGTACTTGTACACTGTTGGTGACTCATTTCCTGTTTGAAAAATTGGGGTTACTGCACATTGAAAATCTCAACCACATAGCTGACATAGCTTTCATATGGTGGGAAAGGTGGACTATTTTTCCTGAAAAAAATGGATCACATAGCTGATTAGCCGAATGATGTGTCAATCAAATGAGTGAGTACATCGTGCGACATATGCATATAATATATATATACATACAAAAGCGCATGGTTTTCCAGTTCAAGTGGAGCGCTCCCATTACCGTTCTTGGCAATGGTTGAAAGCTTCCCTGACTGTCAATAAAAGAAAGAACAGTTCCGTCATTGGATTGATGTAAAAGTATCAGAAGGCATTTTGGCCTCCAGGGTAAACCATCCCTGGATGATTCATGAAGTACATAGATGTAAAAGACACAACAATATGGAATAGCGCGGAAACCGATGAGAACAATCATAATCATGATGATAGCAATGATCATTTCCTATATGGCAGTGGGTCAAAACCTTGTACCCCTTCTGTTCACATCAAAATAGCTGGGATTTATGGATGTTCATCCCCCTAAAAATGGTATAAAAATAGGTATTGATTCATCCCCATATATGGTTAATATATAATTAATGATGGTTACCAATGGTTACCAATGGTTAATAATGGTTAATAATGGGTGATACTGGAGCTTTCCATAGTCATGGGGTACCCCAAATGACCTTTGTTTGATCACGTCATCACTTTTTTTGGTGGTCTACTGCCAGGCCGTCCCAGATGATCGCACGGAAGCAGAGCGGAAGGTGGAGCGGGTCGTGGCTGAGGCGCGGTACATCTGACCCGGTTGGGGATGGTTGGGGTTGGTTGGATCCCTTCATTACTTAGATACCTTAGCACAGAAAAATGCATGGTGAATAATATATATATATATATAAATGCTAATAATGATTTATACTATTTTATACTGGTTAATATCATCACGATGTTTGAAACAGTTTTTTTTTTATGGTTGTTTAGCTGAACCTTCGGGATGGCAATGGAAAGAATGGGGATTTAACCAACAACAATGATGGGTCTAAATACCTGGGATACCCTCTGGTAATCAAACATGGCCAAATGGGAAATGCGGTAAATGGAGGCTTTAATGGAGAATCATCGGACGAAATATGTAGGGGATTTGCATTGCCATGTTTGATTCCCGGAAGGTAAAGTGCAGCAACCCCATTTGACCTGACCGTGGATGATGCTTAGTGATGCTTAGTGTATAGGGGAAATCAACCCCAGCAACCACGTTTATAAAGGAGAACCCTAAGCATGTGTTATTGGGGGGTTCGGTTAGGTTGGCTTAAAATGTCTTTTAGGTTTTAGGCCAAAGTGCGATGGATTCAATACCCGACAAAGCCCACCATCTCTGAGGCCAGTGGATCTGGGTTTCTTGGATGCAGCGTGTTTCATCAATGCATATGGTTTTGATACCTGAAAAACCTGGGGAATTGGGACAATGAAACATAGGTTTTTGTTTGGTAGCAATGATGATAAGCTGAAAACCAACATTTTTTTGGGGCGCCCTATTTTCAGACACATCCATATACTTTTGCATACATATTTCCACATGTATGTATAATTGTATATGTGTTTGTGCGCGAGCCCGCTTATGTCAACGTCTAGTTTTGACATGTATGCTGTAATTATGCACCTAATGTATCCATATTTCAGCCGATTGCAAGGGAAAATTGAAGCAACCATACGGTTTGGAAAAGGGATACCTATGCCCACATATTACTACTCAGATTATTGCAGGCAAATATGCATAAAAATCTTCCCAGTCACCTGTGTTACACGCATTATACAATTCATAGGTTGTTGTGCTGTTTGTTTCAACATTTTTCCGTTTATCTATGTGTTTATTTTTTTCTATCCATCTATTTGTGTGTCATCTATCTGTCTATCTATCCATCCATCCAATTGCCTATAGATATCAAGTGTTCCAGATTTATCACATGAATATGTGGTCTGGCATTTATAGACAGATTTCACGTGATATTTGTCTTTATCATTCTTTATCAGATATTTACAATAGATAATATCACACACACACACATATATATATATATATTTATTTATCCATGCCTGTTTCATACTGATTAAAAATTGCCCAGGTATGGACGGCCCTCGCCTGCAGCCGCGGCCCGTGCTAGTGGCTCAAGCGGCTCACGGGCCAGGCGAGAATCACCCAAAAAGATCCCCTTGGAATTGAACAATGCGGGGAAAATGGTGAGAAATTAGGGTTTTCAGAAATGGTACCCAGTAGCCCAATAGCTGGACGGTTCTTAATTGAAAATCCTATGAAAAAAAAAGGTGATTTAGGGGTATCCCTATTTTAAGAAACCTCCAAATGAGGGAAAATGGGAGTGTAAACATGTTTTTTACAGCACAAAAAAGGGGATGATCTGATTCTACACTTGGTACAGTAAAGTTAGAACGTGGTGCTATGGCTATAACTATAACCCAATTCCAAATGGGTGCCATAGGCCATAGATTTCTTATGCCACTGGCTGTTTCACAACCGGCTAATGAACACATGGTATGCCCAACTGGCACGTCTATTTTACCAGAAGGACATCATTGATTTTGATAGATTATGATGGTGATATTTGGCTTTGACTTGACTAGGTTTGACGAACTTCGGATTGAAAGTAGGTGAACGTTGATTGGAATAAGTTGAAATAAACATAGCTAGCACCAGCCCCAAAAATGCATGTTTGACGGTTTTCATGGCAACAGTTTTGTTTGGGGAGTCAATCAATCTCACAAACACGATCCAAGCTGGTATATGGTGTATTGTGAAAAATGTCTCAGATAAATATCCAAAACTGCATGGGTTTGAAAGTCTCAAATCCCTGATTTTCCCAATTCCAAACCACAAAAATTGAGGCCCATCCCCCAATGAAGCCTGCAGGCCGTCGGCCGCCAACGCTCGGGTGGCTGTGCCGCAGGCACGGGCCGATTTTTTAGGCAACTGTCAATGGATGAATTTCATATTTGGAGTAATGCCAAAAATACCTAGAACAGTATTATAATACATCATTATATACTATATATATATATTTATTTATATAGCTGGGAAAGTAGTTTATATATTTTATATGATCTAAACATGTATCAAAAATAAGCCATACATCTGGTTGGTGTTTTGGAACATGAATGGATTATGACTTTCCATTCAGTTGGGAATGCCATAACCCCAACTGACAAGTTCACTGGGATGATCCCAGGCCTACATCGCTGCGGGAGGCGATGATGGAACTCTGTGGTGACTTGGCATGGATTTCGCCAAGGAAAAGGGACGAGAGAAACCACAGAAATGGTGATTTAACCAGCAAAAATCATGATTTAGCATGATGCAGCCAACAAAAGTGCAGATTTAACGAGCAAACATGTGGATTCATGAATCTGGATAAATCATCTTGTGGGAAACCATCCCAAAAATCAGCAAGTTTCATATTGAATTATTATAAATATAGTTTATCCAATTTGTATCATTTCTCGGTAAACCTTGGATGGGTACTTTAATACTGACCATGTGTTGGCGATAATTCGGCCATGATTCGATCAGCAAAAAATCTACGGCCGCATTTGTCCAAAAAATCTGAGCGCCAAGACACAGAGATCCCGATGGATCTCTGGATACATCTCAATCATATGGCAATCTACTCATACCCTCTGGTAAACTAACATAACTATGGAAAATCACCATTTTTAATGGGAAAATCCACTATTAATGGTCATTTTCAATAGCTATGTTAAATTACCAGAGGGTACTCATATCTATTCATATCTATTCAAAATTAAACTAACTTAGCAGGGTAGCAGCAAACCACCAAGACCTCACAGGAACTCCTTCTTTCTGCAGCAGCTGGTGACCATGATTTCCAGGCGCCTTGGTAGCAAGTTCAACAGCTTGGTGGTTTGGGATATTTTTGTCCCAGGTCCTTGAAAAAATTGGGATACTCTTCAGCAGTTAAAAAATATGGCAAGCTGGAAAATCCCCGAACTACTATATGCAGGAGGTTTATAGCTGGCAAAATCATCAAACGAACTGAATTAGGATTTTCCAGCCTGCGCCATGTTTGATGACACCAGAGGGTGTTCCAACACCCAAAATGCCATGTCAATCCCTGTAATCAAACGTGGCTCGAAACGGCCTAGGATCCGGGAGGAAACTCATCGCAGGGCGGTGGTGAAGAAGCAACCCGGCGGGCATGGCGAGTGGATGTTGCTGTTGAGCCTGATGTGTGTGAAAGTTTATTTGTATATATATAGCTATGTTGGTTTCAAAATGTTTCATGTATATGAATATGTGTTTTGTTTTCTTGTTGTCCGGCTAACTATTTGGGATGATGATTCCACCTTAAGATTTTGTTCAGATGGGTGCAACCACCAGGTAGATAGATCGATCGATAGATGGATAGATGGATAGATGGATGGATGGATAGATCGATAGACCGATAGACCGATAGATCGATAGATCGATAGACTATCGATCTATCGATCGATAGATAGATTTAGGTGATGCTTAGGTATAACTGCAGCAAGAGGGAGGGCTATGACACTATAGAACTATGACTATACCCTTCAAGAGGAGGGAATTGGCATGAAAGATGTGCTGTTTGATTGTTCAAGGAGGTTCCACTACCTTTCAATATTGATTCTATCATATATAGGACTCCAGTTCCCAGCAAACGACTAGAAACCAAGGATTACGCAGATCTTGGCTGGAGAACTGTCAGTGTGGAAGCCCTACGCTGTTCGTGATGGATCGAACCTCATGCTCTGGCAGAAGGTGGTGGCTCCTTATCCGCACGGTGGTTGGAATGGTTGGCTGCTTCCAGCCATTCTCTACTTAGATGTGTATCCTTGTGGGGAAAGGCCATCCAAAGGGCTTACCCTTTGGTAATTTAAAATTGTATTGGGACATTCATCCATTATTTGAAACCTTATTTGCAAACACCCGCGTGTGTGAAAATGTATTTTTTTCCCATGAAACATGGGATATTTTCCTTGACCAGGTTATATAGATTTTTCTGGAGGGTATCCCCAGCCAAGGAGGAGACCCCAACCATTGGGAACGCGCGGCTCATTTGGTGGGTGGAGATTGATACCCACGGAGTGCAGGCCTAGACGACGTCCGTCGCACTGTTCCGTGTGCTGAGAATGCGACAATGGAAACACCAAAGGACAGGGGGATATAGGTTTGTACCCGTTTATTTTTCTCCAGATGTGGTTGTATACTTCATGAATATCATTGAGCATACTTTCCGCAATGTCATGGGACATGAAACAGATGTGTTTAATGTGTGTATTATTGTGTATTGTGATATTGGCATCGTGCAGTTATTTTTTGTCAGCATCCATTTGATGTCGCTTGGCCAATTTTCATAAATTTTCCAAGTGGGCCATCTTCACCAGTGGCACCACAAGCGACCAAACCTCGTCAATTCCAGTCGGATTCAAACCAATCAAACATAGGTTCTTGACAAAGATCCATCAAATATATGATATAATTTATATATATATATATATATTCAAATATATCATATCAGTTCATCATATATCTATATATATATATAAGTTATAGATGATTATAGTATTTTTGCCTATTTTTGCACAAGATGACCCCAGGCCACCAGATGTTCTTGGCGCTTTGCCAAGGTGGTGGTCTTGGCTGATTTGGTGCAGGGAGATCGCTTGGTTCAAGCCAAAGCCAGGGCCTCCAACTATCTGCGCACCTTCTCGGATGCTGGGCTGGGAAGTGGATTCAGGTGGTTTAGGTGCGGATAAACAAGTTTTACAAAAACAAATCATGAAGGAAGACATGAATTGCCCTGATTTTCTTTGACTTGAGTGTTCATTGAGTGGTCCAGAGCTGATCATGCTGCCTTGCCAACTTGCTGGGCTAATTCAAGCACTTGCTTGATTGCTACTTCTAGGGGCTTAAGGCAGAGATGTCGTATGCTGGATCAACATGATCAGTAGCCCACTGGATCGAGTCACCATTGAAATTCGTAACTGCTTGGGGGTGGTTTGTGGTCAACATGTGTCCGACTATATTTCCGTTTTTGGTTGATAGAGAAGATGTCCGGAACATTCCGGAAGCCTGTGCAAAATTTGTTTTCACATGTTTTCATATATTTGTTTGGCATCTCATTTCCTTGAATAATTGGTTTCAGGATGTTTCAGGTAGAATTCTCAGGAAGCCCTTGAATCTGATTGGAAAACCGCTGGTTCCCTGAAGGGTTTGGTTTTTCCGGGGTCATTGGATAGCAGCTGAGCCAAGGATGAGTGCTTGACACGATGTTTGGATCGCCAGGCGCGAAAGCCTATCACCGCAGCCAACAGAACAATTCCAGAGACCGTGCGCAGGTGGAGGATGGACGCCGCGTTTTGCTTGAACCTCAGTGTGGATATCGTCCCATGCAGCCTGAAGCAGTGAAATCCTTTCTGAAATCCACATGATGTATTTTTTTTATATGATATATACATTGATATATATTGATATACTGTATATAGGTGCTGCTTTTCATCAGAACTTGACCGATGACTATATTTATATATAGTGGCTGCATCTCCTTTTTTTTGTGGCTTAACCAAAGCATACAAAAGCCGCATGTGTGTGTGTGTGTGTCTGTGGATCAGGCTTTGTAAATGCCCCATGTATCCGTTCATAAATGTTACCCATTTTATCCCATTTTCGAGATTATATATATATATATATAATGAACATCGGCTTCAGGTGGCTGTTGCTGTTGGATACAACAGCGTGAGACAAGGGGTTTTCTTATGGTGCATCCAAAAAGGGATGCCAAAAAAAGGACATGGTACTGGTTCATCGTTATTATCCCATTGGCATAGCCTGTACCGTCAACAAATCCCATTTCTGGGCAAATCCGTCAGCCTCTTCCTGCCACGGAAAGAATCGTAAAGATTATCCAATTGAATTGGTGACTCTTGAACGCATCTCTTGTTAGCTGGGCTTGAAAGTCCCTACATTCAAAAGAAAGACAAGATATCATAGTATTCCTATTTTTTGTATGTTACATCAGTGTTCATTTTGTTGTTGGCATATCGACCTAGAAACAGGGTGGGTTAAACCTTGGTATGCTAGATACCCACATTTGTCCTAACCATTCCCAACCCCACTATTTTACAGCCATAATACTTATATATCACACATTTTATCTGGAATCTGACTGACCCCAATTTGGCATGGTTACAGTAATTCCAAACATCATATGATGTTCCCATAATTTTGTTGGTACTAATCACACATGATTCTCCCATAAGAACCTACATGTTTGATAGGATGTTCAATTAATGTACCACGTTTGTACATGTAACATTTATATACATTTATCCCAATTTCCAGGATTTCTGTATATGTTGTCAATACAATTGCCCATTTGACCCAACATTCAACCCCTCAAAAACAACGGGGCGCCTTGGTCCTGGCGCCCCGGGGGCCCGGGGGGTCCCGCTGCCCAAAAGGCCCAAGCACTTCACGGAGAGTTTCGAGCGACGTCGGCAGCAGCCGGGCGGAGCGGAGGCGCCGTGGCCGCCGTGGCCGCCGGACCGGTGCAGCTGAAGGGAAAAACCCATGGCTTCCTGTAGATTTACCCTCAAACTGAAACATCTTTAGACCACGAATTCATTGTAGATGAATTAATTCATTGTAGATGAATTTACCTTATGTAAATCCCATGGGATGTACCTTTAAATCCTCTTAAATCACCAATGAATCCCATTAAACCAGCACACAATACACCTTGAAACTCCATTCAATGGCCATCAACCAGGTCTTGGAACCTGATAGCTCCGACGCACAGGACGGGTTTTCCAACGTTGGTTGGAGAAAATCTGTGGGTTGGGGTGAAAAACCATCAAAAATGGTGGTTGAACCTTCAACATGGATGAACATGGTGGTTTAACTATCAAAAATGGTGACTGAACGAGGAAACATGTTGATTTCACCAACAGAATTCAGGATTTCACCTATAAAGAATGGTGACTTAAGACAAACAAAAAGATTCAAGCAAGAACAAATGAATGAATCATGGGATTTACCCTGGCAAAATTGGGCCTTCACAATCAGGAATGGGAAAATACATGGAAAACACATAGGAACTCTAGCAAACAAAACTGAAGCACAACTGGTTGTGGATTTCAACTTTATTGTTTTCAACGATACTTGAGATGAATGATTGGTTGAGATGACGAGCATATAGTTTAGCATGGGTTAAAACCACTGCCTGGTTTCATTATTGATATAGTCTTAATCATCACTTTGCTCGGTATCAAAGCTCGTGATTTGCTACAACGATTCGAAGCTTGACTAAATGAAATGGAGAAACATTTGCTGTATACAAAGCCGTGGTCAATGGTAAGTTGGTGGGTTCAATGAACAAAGAAATATGACCTCCTGATGAACATTTACCTTCTTTGCCTGGTACCCCAGGTTAGAAGGTGACTTGCCTACAAAAATCGGAGCTGTGGAATCAGTGGAACATAACAAACCAATCACCGCTGGCAGGATGGTTTGCCAGTCTCCTTGGAAAAACGTTATGCCACTTGGAGATCCATGGTTCCATTAGTGGGATAGAACTAGTATATATGGTATGATCAATAACGGGGAGCGGGAATCATTTTTGTTCCGACATCCAAGTCTGAGATATGAGGGCCCGGCCTGCAGCTGAGGTGATGCGTAGGCTCGGACAGCCCAGTGGCATCGGGGATGCTGGAAACGCTGAGTTGTGAACAGGCCACTGCTGCTCCGAGGACCACTGCGAGAACGGAATGTCATATCCTTGTCAGTTTTATATCCCGGAAATATCCCAATTTTAATTTGTCTAGGCCGCTAGGCCGCTCCGAAAAGATAGGGCCTTCACCTAGGCACGAGCTGGAGTTCCTAGTGCGGCACACGCTGCAGCACGCCGCTTGACCTTGCAAACATGTTTTGGGGTGTGGTTCGGTCGGATTTAAAGCGATGACAGACATTGATGAACCACTTGTTTCATCTTTTTTCGGTATATATAGGGTATGGTTTGTAATCATTGCCTCTCACGGTAAAATAGGAGGCAATGAATGATTCTTCGGCAATTATCCCATCTCCTGATCAACAAGTTACTAAACGAAATTCTATTTTGGTCAGCATCGATCCCAATAGGGGGGTTCATTGGGGTAAGATGTTGTAAGCCAGTTCCTCACTAGGGTGATCCTCATTTTGAGAAGAAATCGTCATGATCATCTAAGGGTTTGCAGTCGTCAGTCTAAGGTGCAGCTTCCTTACAGTCTCGACAACGATGAGCCGCGGCATTATCCTCTGTCATCAATCGTGGCGGGGAAATCCCCGATCAAAATGGAGGTTTTTGTGGGGAAATCAACGAACTAGATAGGGCTAGTACTAAAAGTGGTTGGTGCTTCCTTTTTTTCATGGTGGTTCCTTATCTGAGGGATGATCCCAAGTGAATATCAGGAAACTGTTGGTGACAGTTGCCGTTTTTTCTCTCTTTTGTTCCTGCTGAGGGGTGCCGAACTCTTGTTGTTCTTTTTGTTGGCACTGGAACTGTGGTTTTGTTTCATCCTTGTTCCCATTGCTGAGCACCTGAAGCTCCATATTGTGTAACCGTGAGTTCCCAACACTCCTTGCAAGTCCCCAAGCAGTTGATAGGCCAACCTAATAAGATCACATGAGTGAATAGTACTTAGTGATCGTAATATATATATATATGTGTGTGTGTGTATCACACCAGCCAAACGGCATGACACTTGCCAGCTTTTTGAAGGGGGTTCCATTTTGCCTAAGGAGGAAGTTGCATACGACAAAGCAGCCCATGAGGCCAGGGCTCCCAGTGATGAAAGGTTGATGTGGGTGTTGGTTGGCAAATTTTAGCCACCCGAACTGGTTGGCATACAACTAACTAACTAGAACGTGAACTTGAGGGTTTCAACATAGTTCAGCTATTTCTTTTTTCCAACAATAGAAAGGGGATGTTTTGCTCCCCCAATGACGTTCGCACATTTTTCAGGGGGTGGCTTAACCACCAACCCTTAGTCATGGCTTTTCCATAGCGCGGCAGGTAGTGTTTCTGCTGGGTCGATCTGGAAGTGGCAAGACCAGTGTGCTGGTGCATTCGCTCTTCCGCTCGGGACCTAAGTGGGTTTAGTTTCACCCAACTAATTAGTTATGCCCCCCCCTAAACCCCAATTAACCAACTCATAAACCAACTTAGCTATTGTTTGGGCTCACACCTTTTTATATATATATATAAATCTATATAGATCTATGCATATTTATCATATATTGGGGATGATCACAATTCACTGGAAGTCTGGAAGTCCCAAATTCGCTCATTTGGGATCCAGAGATGGAGATTGGGGAGTTAAGATGATGACACTTTGGGTCATGGGAATCAAAGCCAACTTTTTAAGTCCGCTGCGTTAAGGAAACACGAGCCTGAAGCTGTCTCAAAATAATGACGCAGCCGGCCAGTGTTCCATTGATCTCAGTATACTTTTCCCCAAGAATATTGATTTATTCCCAATAAAACTTTGTTCTAAGAACTACTACTTTTTAATCTATAGTTGATTTTCCCAGCTTTTTTAGGTCCATTTATCGAGGATGTTGCCTTTATTGTCCCATGATTTTCCCATTGAAATCCTGGCCATGTTGGACAGCGGTTTATTCGGTGAGGTGCGGCATGCCAAGAGCGGCAGCGTCGAAGCGAAGGTGGTGGAGATGACGAGGCGTTGCTGAGTTTGCTGCTTGGCCTTGAAGGGGAGGAGATACACATAGAGAGAGAGAGAGAGGGCGAGAGAGAGAGAGAGAGAGGGAGAGAGAGAGAGAGATTGATAGGTGGATTGATTGATTGATGGATTGATTGACTGATGTACATAATATATACAGAGTGTGTATATATATATATATATGTAATTATGTATAAGTGAATAGATTGGTAGATGGGCAGATGAATAGGCAGATATAGGCAGATCGATTTTGATATAATGGTGATGTGAACAAACAGAGGATATGAGGAGGTAGATGTTTAAAAAAACTTGCAATGTGAAGAAATGGGTAATTATATGCATATGTAATTAATTCTAGATTATAACTTTATAGATGTGGCAGAAACATGAACTATTGCATAACATGGATCCTGACTGCAGTGAGAAGGTGGCAAACTACAGCTGACTTCTGCATCACCAAGGTGATAAAGCTGTTATTTGATGGTGAGTTAAATTCTATTTGTTTGGGTATTGCACTGTAATGTATGTAATATCAACCCCGCAGAATTAAACAAGTTCTTGACTATTGATCCAGCTAGTTACCCCCAAACTAGCGGAATCAATCATAATACATATCAATTATATATTATATATATATAGATGTATTATATTGTTATGCATTGATATTGAGCAATAAACTGATGGTTTAGCAAAATTGCAGGGTAACCAATTACACTCTCATTAAAACCCTTACTTTCCCTGTTGTATTCACCATTAAAACCAGGTTAATCAGAAAAACAAAGTCCATTAATTCCTCATAAATCGAACATCAATCCCATCAAATTCTCATCACTCACCAAAAGAACCCCGTTCAATCCTATGAACCCTACTTAGAAAAGTAGCATTTCCTGCTACACGTCACCCCTTCGTAGATTCGCGAGGCTGGTGACGCGCTCCCCCGTCCTGGCAGACTCCATCCGCAAGCTCTTCGCACAGATGCAAGCAGGACCTGCAGGAGGTTCTGCAGGGCGGAGATGGTGGAGATTTGGAGCAGTAAAAGTGGTGGACTAACCATTGGTTTTGGGAGGATTTTGTGGGGATTTATGGTGATTTAACGGGATCGAATGGTGTTTTATTGCGATTTAATGGGATTTTATCGGATTTCATGGCGATTTAATGGGATTTTATCGGATTTCATGGTGATTTAATGGGATTTGACCGGATTTCATGGAAATTTGTGATGAACCCCAAAATAGCTTGAAATTATGGATGTTCATTCCCCGATCGATGTATTTATAGGAATTGATCTATATGATCTCAACCAATGGCCAATTACATGGAATTCACCAGCAGAAATCAAGATGTCACAGGCAGAAATGGAGAGTTCACAAGCACCAATGAACATTCTAGCAGCAACAAAATCAGAAATCATCAACTGAACTAGGTATTTATTTCACCAGCAGAAATGAGGATTTTGCCCGCAGACAACCAAGAATGGGGAGGACCAGAAAATGTATTCTTAATCTTGGGTATGGTTTTTTGATAACCAACAGCTGATACAGTGGGGTTCGATATGTTAAACATCATTAGCAATTGGATTTACCACTGGTATTTTCAATCAAGGGAAGCACGTGGATGTTACTTTGAAATGATGGCCCTTCTTCCAACTAAACCCTCGGGCCACGCCCTTTTTTCCGGAAGACCATCTAAAAGAGGATGATTTTCCACTTCCAGCTTCCACTGATCAGCCGGGGTGTATAGTTGGAAGGTCACAGTCAATCCATCCCAGACTTGGCTGGAATTCAGGTTGGTGACATGATAGTATTCGCCTAGAAGCCTGAAGGTGGTGCCTCACCATTATACAAGTGGTCATATCCCCATTGCCCAGACTTGGATGATGGGAAGTGTTGCGGGAAAATTCATATTTGCTCGTAAGAACCCTGGTTGCAACTGTTGATTTTCCCTTACATTCAGTTACTTCATGTTGGCTCCGCCGGGGGGGTTTGCCCGGCTTGGAACAAGGTCGACTGTGACTACATGTGATGAGTATCCGCAGCCGTTTGTTGTTCTTGTAGTCATGGTGTTGATTTTACTGTGTTTTTTTCATATAAAATGTGGTTGTTCACAAGTAGACTTCATATCTTTTTTTCAGATGCAATTGATCATTGAATGTTTTGACAATGTTCAAACTTGAGTTTTTTTCGCCAAATCTGGCGGAAAAATCAACAATCACCTGTAATTTACAGCGTTTCCATTTGACACGATTTGCATACATATATAGACAGACATGAAGTATACATATATATATATATATCACATACACCAGAAGTAAAGAGAAAGAGTCAGACAGAAAGGAGACACATGGCAAGAAGAAATACATTGAACCCAATCAAGATGAGGAAACGATGGACAATCAAACATGACACTGCGATTGCGTGATACGTTTGCACATGACACACCAGCAGCGTACCATGTGCACACATGAACACACCAGCAGCGTACACATGCAGCGCACCATGTGTACACATGAACACACCAGCAGCGCACCATGTGTACACATCAACACACCAGCAGCGTACCATGTGTACACATCAACACACCAGCAGCGTACCATGTGCACACATGAACACCAACGTTGACACACCCCACCCCACCCCACGTACCATGTGTACACATCAACACACCAGCAGCGTACCATGTGTACACATGAACACCAACGTTGACACACCCCACCCCACCCCACGTACCATGTGTACACATCAACACACCAGCAGCGCACCATGTGTACACATGAACACACCAGCAGCGCACCATGTGTACACATCAACACACCAGCAGCGTACCATGTGTACACATCAACACACCAGCAGCGTACCATGTGTACACATGAACACCAACGTTGACACACCCCACCCCACCCCACCCCCCCCCCACGTACCATGTGTACACATCAACACACCAGCAGCGTACCATGTGTACACATGAACACCAACGTTGACACACCCCACCCCACCCCACGTACCATGTGTACACATCAACACACCAGCAGCGCACCATGTGTACACATGAACACACCAGCAGCGCACCATGTGTACACATCAACACACCAGCAGCGTACCATGTGTACACATCAACACACCAGCAGCGTACCATGTGTACACATGAACACCAACGTTGACACACCCCACCCCACCCCACGTACCATGTGTACACATCAACACACCAGCAGCGTACCATGTGTACACATGATCACACAGCGCACCATGTGTACCATCAACACACCACGTACCATGTGTACGTACCATGTGTACACATGACACCAACGTTGACACACCCCACCCCACCCCACGTACCATGTGTACACATCAACACACCAGCAGCGTACCATGTGTACACATGAACACCAACGTTGACACACCCCACCCCACCCCACCCCACCCCACATGTTAAAATTCCGGGCAAACCCCCCCGGTAGACCCTTCATGTTGTTAAGTGCCTCACCATTATGACTTGTCGGATTTTTATCATTATTACAGATTTCCCGTGATATTTTGTTACTCTTTGGTCTAAAATAACGGAACGAACTGGAAAATCACCATGTTTCATAGGTATAGTGAATCAACAAACTAAATCAAAGATATAGATAAATAATGATAAATATAGTTAAATTAGCATTTATCATAGGTAAATCGACCAAACCAAATCACCTCACCATGTGTCATGGGTAAATCATCGAACAAACAATGGCCATGTTCTTTGGCCAGGCTCCACAGAATCCACGCAGGCTTTGGAGGACCTGGCAGGTCGGATGGGCTCTCTTCAGAGCCCGTGGCTGGTAAACGGTAAATGGCTGGTGGTGAGTGGCTTCTGGATAGTAAATTTGAGATAATTAATATTAATTAATGGGATATAATGGGAACCAACTTCTACAAGGTCAACCACGGGCGATTGTTGAAGTTCCCATGGGAATTTTGGTGGCGGGCCACGCGGTTTTCTTAGCCATGGCCTCTTTCCGGAGTAGTTGGGAGCGAGCCAAAGAGCTATATTTGATGGGGGGAACAGCATTTCCCAAAAGTGCGTGATTTTTTTGGGGGAGGGTTGGTGTGGGGTATCCAAATCAATAGATCAGCTATGATTATGATGATTTGATGAGCCTTGGAATGCAGGTAGCAGTGGTTTAACAGGTGTGGAGCAGTCGTGACCAGCATGAAAATTTACACATTCAGCAATCTTCGGTACAATGAGCACAAGAGCAAGGAGTCAGATTGTTGGTTGTTGCTGGTTATTGATCCCTCTACGATAAACCCAACTGATCTCAGATATATCTCAGATTTCTCCAGGCATTGAACTTGGTGTCGTCAAGGAAGAGGAGCGTCGTCAGTCGCTTGTCACTTAGCGAGGCCTGGAAGCTGAATCTATAGGATTCTATAGGAATATATAGAATATATGGGAACTCTATAGGAGATCTACAGTAAATCCACGATTTTCTGGGTCCTCAAGCAAAATCAAGAGAAGAAATGGGATGATCCCCATTGACTTTCGCATTTTTCGGGGGTCTCAAGACTTGTGGCTTCACCAATCTTCACTCCAGAACCACTTCAATGCTGACACTGGGCTTGAGGATGTCACACCATGTGCATATATATATATATATACAATTATATACATACATATACATACATATAGAGGGAGAATGTGTATATATATATATATCTATCTATCTACCTATCTATCTATCTATTTATCTATCTATCTATCTACCTATCTATCTATCTATCTATCTATCTATAGATGACATGCATCAAGAACTGTGCGGTTTGTTGCAGATTAGATCCCAGGTTTCGGCCACCACCGAAGAGCCTGGAAGACGACGTCTTTGATCCGTCCGAATCACCGGTGCCTTGGCAGTGGCAGTGCCGTGGCGTCCAACATGTTACTGTTGAACTGGGGAGAGTAACGGGAACTTCACCAAGAATAAGGATGTCAATGATGTCACCATCATGGATTTGCAAATTTAGCCTGTTCTTAACGTCAATGGATTGGTTTAAGGGAAACATCTACAGGTAAAACGGTAAAACCGTGTTTTTTGGAAACATGGGGCTATCCTGTTAGATTTTCTTTTAAACCCGTCCAATGATGAAAATAAAGGGAATGATGGGGATTTAAGCAAGAAAACGGATACCGTCAAACATTGGGATTTAACCTGAATCATGGGGAGTGGTGAACGCTGAATGATGGAGGAGTTCTGATAAGTTCTGTAGATCCTGTAGGTTTTTACATGTTTTTTGCGCGTTCTGAAGGTGGAATCCTGTTGGGCCCAACTATCACTTCGATTGTGTCGGAACTGCGGGGTTCTTAACGGTAGAGTTTGCCCCCCCCGGTTCTTTAAAGGGCTTGAGATCCCTTGACTATAGGCCAACTCCGGTGTTTCCATGTCGCTCGGAATACCGAGTAGTGAGTAGAGGTGAAATCCCACACGTACCATGTTTGATTTTCCCATCAGGGATTGTCATCCCCCCAATTGAATTCGGGGCCGGATTTTCATCAATATTTGATCCATATTTGGTCAATATATTGATCAATATTCGATCATAATATATCCAATGATAAGGATGATCAATATATTGATATACCCATGTATAACATATATATATATATACACATATGATTATATGGAAATCCTCCAGGATGGTGACCATCCCCGGTATGCACAGTGCCACAGGTCATCACCTGCTGGGATTCCTTGTTGCTGATGCTGGACCGGTCGATCCAAGGCGACCTGGAGAGAGCTCACGGAATGAGTTGGAGATTATGAAGCCACGAGTTTTTCAAAAACTGGAAAATACATGAAGTGTTTGATGTTGGTATCATTTGGTATTCATTTGGTATCCATGTTTTCCATTGTTTTCCCAGATCAGCCAAGGAGCAATCGAGTTTTCCAACCACATAGCTGGATTTGGCTGGTGATTTTACTTGTTTCTGTGCTTATCCTCCAAACTCTTGGGGGAAAATCTCACGAGGCGAAGCCTTTTTTCGGCAAGTGGACCCGAGCACCAGCCGCGTGACGCAAGCGTTGCAGCGTTGCTTGGCTGGGTCAAACTGATGGGATACTGATGGGCTTTTAGTCCCAAAGGGGAGAGAGGGGTGGCAGGGGAAAATGTAGAGGAACACATGTTTTCTCTTCACATGAAACATGCGGCTTTCCATGGCTTTTCTGTAGTAAAATGTCCTTTGATAAATCAATCCAGTGATTTTGGATGATTTTGGAGGAAAGAAACCGTTCTGATGCAGGCCCAACCTGCGTGTCAGATGTGAGTCCAAAGCCGTCGGCAAAGTGGCATTTTCTCTGATTGTTGGGGCGCCCCAAAATCGAATGGAGGTTGACCATGAGTTTCACCATGAGTTTCACCATTTGTTTGGACAAAGCTTCCTATCCCCCTCTTCAATCCTTTTCATAGCACCTCACTGCTGAAACTACCATGCCGAGGACGAAACAGAGGAGCAGTGAACGTGCGCGGCGAAGATCGCTTCGAGAACAGTGTTCCTGCGACTTGTCACGGTTTCACCCATGAAGAAAAGAGAAGACCATATGATGTTAAAACAAAGGACCAGTTGGAAATGCAAAATGGTCTGATTAAGCACATGACCCATTCTTGAAAGAACATGGTTTAGAAATGATGGAACTTCTCGTAATGGCCATATATGATACAGTATCATATATGTGTCATTACTGGAGGGAGCTGGGTGAACTTGCATGGGTATCAATGGGTCAGAGGCTTGCAAGACGTTCCATCTCCCACGGAACACTTCCACGTCAGCTCGGAATCCACAACATGGAAGTTTGCACCACTTTGATGTCTTGATGTACCCCCATTGCCAGCGGTGAGCCATACCCAAGTGCTTCTTGATTTCTATTCCCCTTTGGGGAAGATGATCATCCAGCACCTCAGGAACAGGGTCGCTTTGACATGGCGAGAGATCACCTCACTTACGAGGAATTTGAGGCCGGACTGACTGGTGGTAGGTTGAAGGGTCAGTTTTCTTAGCCAGTTTAATATGTTTTGATGCAGATCCACTTCAATGTTTTGGGCGGGTGAGGCTTCAGGCCCTTCTTGCCGGACAGCCTTTATCGTGAACAGCAACACTTGTGGACAAAAATTGGCACTTGTTGTGGACAAAAAATGTGAGGATGCTTTTGGCCTCAGGTCTCAGAATGTCGAGAATCTCTCGCGCCGTGGGGTCATACTGGTTGGTTTTAAATATGTAGACAATGTTCCACTGCCAAGAAAATGGGAAAAAATGGTGGACTATGTCTCAAATTCACCAAAAAAAATATACTCCAAAGGGTTTGCCAACAGCAAGCGGCTGATGGCTCTGCCAGGACAAGTGCGGCCCAAAGCTGTGGAAAACCCGCGGTCTCTCGGCCTCTGAGGGCGTTCCTTGGCTAATGGCCCCTGGCCAACTGGGAGAACTCCTCTCTCAGGCTTCTTGGTGTGGGATATGGTAACCCGATATGACCTGTCGAATGTTAATGGATGTCAACCATTGACATCCATTAAATTAAAGTAAGATCATCAATCATCAATGGTTAAAGTTGGCTAACATTGACCATTCAAGTTGGCTCTCCATGTCAATCCATCAATTGAAATCCATGTTACTATCACTAGTTTGAAGTTGACTCAACATTTAGCTGGTTGAACCATGTTGAACCCACCCAGCCATCCAGTGGATGCCCAGGACAGCGTCTTCAGCGCCTACCGTGAATTCCTCACCGTCATCGCAGGGTCGCCCCGGGCGGCACGGTCGCGTGACGGTTGTCTCAGCAAGGCCAGCGGTGCCGGGGTGCGTGGCGTTTTATGGGCACCAGGGATGCAGGAACCTGATTTCGTCAACTCGATTTCCGGATTTTCTGGGGTTTACAGTATCCAATACTGATAAATCCAACAAAGGTGACGATTTAAACTCAATTACGATGGCTCGAGACTCGAGACTTAGTGATTTGAAATCGAGCACGCATTTGTAGAAAATAGGTGAACATGGAGATTTCGCGGAAAAAAATGGATTGAATTATCCGTGTTCCGTGGAAAGACGAAGATCCACCAGCAAGAAAGGGGTGCAATGGGCCAGTAATCGAATGTAAATATGTGAGTGGTCGGCGGTTTCTTTTTGTTTTCCAGTCTTACTTCCCTGGATGATGACCAGAAACGACATATAATGAATATATATATATATAATATATATGTATATATATATAGACCAATATTAATAATAATAAAAAATGTTTTTTTCGTTACTTTACAGTTTAAAGAGGTCCACAAGACTGGGAGTTTCACCAGGTGTTTGAATGATTTTGAGCCACAAAAGTGGAAATGAAAAACAACAGCAAGTAGGGGTTGGCGAGCAAAACAGACCTGACTTTGTTCAATCAAACATATGATACTTTAATAGACGTGAACCAGCCAAGATCACTAAAATCGCTTTTGCACATGAGAACACAAGAGGTTTGCGAGAGTCTTTTCTGGTTTCCATTTATGTCCATTTGTTCGCAATGTCTACAAATTAGCTGTTATGTGTAGCTCCTTGGCTCCGCATTTGATAGGGAAAATTGATACCACCATACCTTGGTTCATTCCTAACCGGATAGTTAGTTAATGTCAACTGTAACTTATGACACAAAAATATCTTATAACCTTCCGTTTTGCTGATCATAGTAAGTTACACCTTATTACTTTCCACAATTATACATTTAAAAAAGTAGCTGCTAATTTAATGTAGTTATTTATAGATCATCATATTTTTCCTCCAGATCTACTAATTGTTCATGAACATTAAAACTATAGCCTATCATCAACTAACAGTATACAGTATACTCACAGTTAGTTTTCCGTTAATTCAACCATGCCTAACAGTTAGCTACAAAACCGCCCAGGAGGAATACGTCACCGGAAAAGCGCCAGATGGAAGTGGCTTGCAGCTTGGACGAACGAGCTTGGAACCAGCTGGATCCATGTGACATTTTCATGGGGTTTGATAATGGTGATTTCATGGCAATTCATGGCAATTATTGGGATCTAAATTATGGGTTTAATGGGAATGAATGGAGTTTAATGGGATATACCTAACCATATCTGAATCCATGGAACTGAGAATATGTTCAGATATCTTTGGGTGATACTGAGATGAATAGAAAGTCAAGATGTATGTCTTAGGTTTCGGGATGAATATGGATCCAGAAACTGGTGTTACTTTCCTATACGGGTCTTTCCGAAAATAGGGCGGGCAATTTTGATCAACTTTGACTATCACAGGTTTTGCGCTATTATTAACATTGCCATTTTTCAAGTTTGGGGCGTTACCCCATTTTCAGAATAATCTACTTGTATCAAATTGTCAGCTAGTCAGTTAGTCGGTTAGTTACCGTATATCCTTTAAAATCTCATAAGGTCCCACTGAACCCCCTTAAATCCCATCAAAGCCATTAAAAGCCCCACTAAATCACATGAAACACTATTAACCCCCTTTAAACCCTATTATGTTCCATGAAATCCCATCAATCACCCACTAAATCCTCATAACAAAAGTCGCATTTCTTCCATGTCTTCAGAGACTTGACCGTGGCAAAGTCCAAGGCCTGAGATCAAAGACTCTGCGTATCGGAAGTCGGAGCAGGGACGTGCCTCTGACAACGGCAACGGCATCCATGGTTCATCCTGGTGCTTCATCCATGGTTCATCCCAGTTAGTGGATGATATTCCAAGTTAGTGGAGTACTATGGAAGAACTTGTTGGCAAAAAAAACTCCGACTTAGAATCACTGTTAAACCCCTGTCATAAGTTGGGAAAATGAAAATGGGGGCAATGATGCTGTATAATTACAATGGGGTCCCCTAAAAAAACACCAGTGAGAGACAGTGGGAGCAACAATCATCAGAAAACGAACCAGAGAAGAAACAACATAAACGTAAAGATAATCATCCCTGAATCAAACTGCCTTTGCTGTGGTTTTGACACCTCTTTGTCTTACATTAAAAAGGTGGTAGTTGTTAGTTGGTGCCTGACTCAGCATATTCAAGCGGAGCAGTCCCAGCCCGTCTCAAGTTTCCAAAAGGAAATGACCACCATGCAGTTATAAGTTGAATGAGATCTTGGAATAGTGTGGGGTTCTTCAACGTTAAAATGATCAAAGGTGATTCTGGAAGTCAAAATAAATCTCAAATGGGGTGCTGCCCATATCACTGCTGCTATGCCGTTCTGGACTGGCAGATCACAGCACAAGGTGAGAGGATTTACACCGCCTTCGAGGTCTACAGGAAGTTCAAACAGGAGATGTTGGTTGTTGGTTCATTGTTGAATATTGTTGGTTGTTGACTGTTAGATTCATTCGTATATAGCCAACAACATCGATACACACATATCACATATACTGTAGTTATATATAGTTCATATTCTCATAATTATTATGTTTGTGTGCTATACATCGGACCCAACGGCACATGGCAACCGTTACAGCCGTGCGGGCTCCTGCAGGACACCCACAAATACGACTGCACGGATGTGGCCCGAGATTTGCTAAAGCGAGCGGAAAAGTTTAAGCTCAAGTCGATTCGAATGCCACTTGACTGACTCACTTGACTTCGGCCCAGGCATTTGGAATTTATATTAGTGTATATATATATATACTGTTTATAATTTGTTGATTTTATAAGTCATCAAAAGGCATAAGTCAACATGAATCTGAAAACCATTGAAAACCCATTGTTTTTTCTATAGTTGGTCCCTTTTTGTTATCTCTTTTTCTCCTTGAAAGCGCCCCGAACAGGTTCTTCGGGGTGTACATCGACGAAGTTCAGGATCTCCTGCCGGTGGAACTGCTGCTGCTGAAGCTGGCCACTTGGGAGTAACCGCAGCGCCCATAACTGGACAGTACCGCATTGGCATTGATTCATAGTTTTCATATTGGTATATATTGGTTGATGTGACTTATATATACGTATGTAATATATAATTAATGATTATTCACGGCTATTAGTGGTTACTAATGAATGTAACTCTGGGGGGACGCAGCTGAGGGGTGAAAAAATAGGTATAAATTGGAGAATTCAAGGTGTAAGAACCTCCATACGCATGGACTCACTATGGGATATAACCTATACACTATCAGATTTTAGCTATGGGTCTAAGTATAGAATTTTTACCTCCATAAGTTGGGATATGACCGCCACAACTATGGATACTATATATATATATATACACATGCCACTTGTTAGTGGGACTAAAACTGCCAAGTGCCTTCCCATAGTTAGCTGAGTTGGTTTAACATCAATATAATACCAGTAGTACCGTACAAGGCGGTGGCGGAAGTTTCAAAAATAGGAAACTTATAGGAGAGGTTGGTTGTTGTGAGTCACGGATGGCAGAGCGAAGCCACTGATGGACCCTATCTATCTACCCTATCCATCTATCTATCTATCCATTTATCCATCTATTCTATCTATCTATCTATCTATCCATCCATCCATCCATCCATCCATCCATCTATCTATCTATCTATCGATCGATCGATCGATCTATCGATCTATCGATCTATCGATCGATCGATCGATCGATCTATCTATCTATCTATCTATCTATCTATCTATATCTCTCTCTATCTCTCTCTATCTA